>JAPTJF010000243.1:0-90833 GCA_029339195.1 Micractinium sp. NFX-FRZ
AGCAGCGTTCTAGTGGGTATCCAGTGGGCCTCACTTGATTCCAGCCAGGCGTTCTAGCGGGCCACTAAATTCCGACGAATGGCACCCACTGCACAGGCCCATGGGACTGGCGAGCGCCTCTCCACCCTGCCTGGAGAGGGGAGCTGCTGTGTGGTGGGCGTGCGCAGTTGTGTCGTTCTCTCCGGAGCGCTGCACAGCTGAACACCTCCACTGGCCTTGCAGTTCTCCCTTCTTCTTCGGTTGACAATACATGCTTTGACCCTCATTGATTGATGTGCAGGCTGCCTGTCGCTCGGGGGCGTCTGGGCGGGTGCAGCGGGCGCGCGCCTGCAACCACCTGCCGGCACCAAGCATGCTCGAGATCTTCCATCCACTAATATAGTTGTATATGTTGCTCTCGCAGTCGGGCTGCGAGCCCGCAGCTGGCGGTCGGGCAGGGGGAGAGCAGAGGGCAGTGTCTGATGGCGCAGGCAACCGCCTTTCCAAGTGTCAAGTTCTCGTGTTAGAACGCTGGGAAGGCGACCGGACGAGGATTGGCGGCTCAAGATGCGCGACGGACGTGGCTCCATCTTCTCGGCCTGAAATGCGGGCGCCCTCCTTTGCCACCGCATTTTTCTCTCTCAATTGCGAACTGGGTGTCTCGGGTGAACTTTGTTCAGCGGCGTTTGAGCAACCGTGCTCTCCATTCGGCGCATTCGACGGCCGGCAGTTGGGCAAAACCACCTCTTTTGCCAGTCCCGCGCGCCAAGACGCCCCCATTTGGGGCAAGGAGATGTCGGGCGCGTCCAGCCCGCGCCGCGCCAGCGGGCGTGATAGCCCTCCCGCCTCGCCGCCGCTTGCCGCCACCGCCGACGGCCCCGGCTGCAGCCCGCGGAACAGCGCTGCGCTGTGGCGCCAAAACACAGACCTGGTGCGGCGCAACCAGGAGCTGGAGCTGGAGGTGCAGGGCCTGCGGGCAGTGAGCGCGCGGCGCCGCCTGACGTCCAACTCCCTCGCCGGCAGCGCGTGCAGCAGCCGCCGCGCCTCGTCAATGGCGGGGGAGGCAGAGGAGGAGAGCACCGCCGCCCGGCTGGCAAGTATGGAAGCCCAGCTGTCAGAGGCGCAGGCCAGCGCGGCCACGGCACAGGGGGAGCTGGCCGCAGCACGCGCCCAGGCAGACGGGGCCCAGGAGCAGCTGGTGGCGGCGCGCGCCCAGGTGGCCACGCTCCACGAAGAGCTGGCGGCGGCGCGTGCGCAGGTGGCGGTGGCAGGCGCTGGAGTGGAGCAGCTGAGCGCGCAGCTGAGGGAGATGCAGGAGGTGGCGGGGGAGCTGCAGGAGCAGCTAACGGCTGCCAACGAGAGGCTGGCTGCCAAGGAGGTGGAGGCGGCGGGGCTGGCGGCGCAGCTGGAGGGTGCAGAGCAGGAGGTGGCGCGCAAGGATGAGGAGGCGGTGGCCATGCAGCGGGAGCTGGCCATGGCCCAGGCTGCCCTGGAGGCAGCAGCCTTTGCGCTTGATGCCGCAGAGGACCAGCACGTGGAGGCTCTGGCGGCCGCGCAGGTGGCAGCCGCCAGCCTGGAGCGCCGCGTGGCCGAGCTGAGCCAGCAGCTGGCGGCGGCAGAGGCGGCGGGCAAGCACGCAGCGGCAGAGGCGGCAGCCGCCACTCAGGCAGCTGCTCAGATGGCGGAAAAGTACAGCGACGCGGGGTACGCGCCCAAGGCAGCGGCCAGGGCGGCAAAGAAGCAAGCGGGGGCGCGGTCCCGGTCAGCGTCGCCGGCGCGCACCGCGACGTCGCCGGCCTCCACCCGGCCCTGCAGCCCCGCAGAGTATGGCAGCGGCGGCTGGGCGGACTCCCTTGGCCTGGCGCGCGCACCGTCCGGTGGCGGCAGCAGCAATGCCGTCCGCCTGCCCTGCCCGCTGAACCTGTCGGACCGCTACGTGGTGCACACCCTGCTGCTGCCCTCTCCCGCGCAAGGACCCAGCCTGAGCGAGGGCGATGGGGTGGCACTGGCCTGCCAGGAGCTGGAAGCCGAGGTGAGTCTGGGTGGTGTGTTGGGGAGGTTGGGGGCTGTGCAGTGGCGGGACAGCTTCCGACAGCTAGCAGCCCAGTGAACTGCCACCATTTCGCCCAGTTGAGTCGTTCAGTCCCATGCACACCGTCAGCTCACCAGCACACCATCCTCGCCTGATGCTTCAACCTCTCCTGCCTGCCCGCCTCCCTGCCCGCCCCCACCAACATGACCTACCCCCACAGATGGTCAGCCTGCGTGAGCGGCTGCGCAGCGCCGAGGCCGAGCTGTCGCGCCAGCTGGCGGACAAGCAGGCTGCCCAGCTGGAGGTGTGCGCCCTGTCTGCCGAGGTTGGGGCGCTGCGGCGGGAGCGTGAACTGCTGCAGGAGCAGGCGGTGGGCCTGCAGCAGGAGGTGAGCGTGTGGCAGCAGGGCAGCATGCTGCGTGGCGGGCCCAGCGGCGCTGAGGTGGCGGCAGAGTCCACCCTGGAGCGCTCTCCCAGCCGCACGCTGACCAGCCGCATGAAGGAGCTGCTGAGCCCCAGCCGGCTGTCCGTGCACACCTCGCCCAGCAGCCAGACGACGGTGGAGCGCGGGCGCAGCGCCTCTGTGTCGCCCCATGGCTCGCCCCGCGTGCTGCCCCCGGGCGCAGCCCACGAGTGCGGCGTGGTGGGCCCGCTGCAGGAGGGGGAGCAGCAGCGGGGGCTGAGGCAGCGGCTGGCGGCGCTGGAGCAGCAGGTGGCCAGCCAGCAGGCGCAGCTGGCAGAGCAGGCGGCGGGCGCGGCGGCTGCGCTGGGCGCGGCTCGACAGGAGTACGAGGCGCTGAGGGAGCAGGCGGCAGAGGCGGAGAGCGCTGCAGAGGCGGTGCTGGCGCTGCACAGCTCGGGGGTGGCGGGGGCGAGCACGGCGGGCTTGGGGGGGCAGGGTGCCGAGCACAGGGAGTGCAGGGCCGCCATCGAGGGGATCTACGCCCAGGTGGGGTGGGGAGGTGGGTTTAAGAGTGCACGCCTGGAGTGATGAGGATGGGCAGTTGGGTGGGCCATGATGGTTTTGGAAGATAGGCAGCTGGCATGTGTGCTTAACAGCTTCGCTCCGCACCTTTAAGCAGGCGATGCACACCCTTCCCGAGCCCCGCAGATGTGGCGCGAGCGGCTGGCCCGCCAGAAGGCGCAGGCGCAGGCGACGGAGCTTCGCCGGCAGGTGTCGGAGCTGCAGGCAGCAGACTTAGCTGGCACGATCAGCGGTGCCCGCAGCAGTGGTGATGGGGCGGATGAGGAGGCGGATGAGGTTGTGATGCGCTCCCTGGAAGATGAGATGGCGCGGGCAGACCACCTGCAGGACGAGCTGCGGCGCTACAAGGTGAGCTGCTGTGCTGGGAGGGGTGCATGGGAAGGGTGGGGGAACAGGCGGGCGGGCTGGTCCATGGGGGAAGGAATGCATGGGGCCCGAGGGTCAGCACCAAAGCACCAGAGGCGGTGGGCAGTTGTGAGCGTGCCACTGATGTCAGCCCCCCACCATGCATGCATCCATGGCCATTCCATCTCACTGCTTTGCCCACCTGCTGGCCCGCCCGATGGCCACCCCATGGCAGGCGCACCAGGTCAAGCTGCAGAAGCGCACTGAGCAGCTGGAGCTGCAGCTTGCGCAGTACACCTCCCTGCTGACCGCGGCAGAGGGGCTGGAGGAGGTGCCATGCCTGAGGAGGGGCACTGCCGGCAGCCCGCGCGGCCCGGGTGGCAGGCCGGATAGCCGCGGCGCATCGCCAGTGCAGGCGGCCATCACGGCAGTGCAGGCACGCAAGGCGGTGGAGGAGGCGGCGGCGCTGCGGGAGAAGCTTGACGCAGCTCAGGCGGAGGCGGCTGCCATGCGGCGGTGAGTGGGAGGGGCGGGGTTGGGGTTTGGGGAGGGGTGGATGGTGGACATGGGCTATGGAGGTGTGGGAGCACAGACTGAGACGACGGCTTTTTCTGTGCTGCATTACAAGCCCACCTCTTCCAAACACGAGCTTGCCTTGTCAACTGCACTGCCCCCTATTTCCTCACCTGCCTGCCGCCCAGGCAATTGCTGGGACTCTCTGTTGTGTTGCGCAAGTGCTGCCTCTGCCGTGCCCGCTCATCTCCTACCTGCCTGGCACGCCCGCACACCCACCCACTGCAGGCGGGGACGTGACACGGCTGCCGCCCTCAAGGAGGCGCGTGCTGTGCGGCGCGCCATGGAACAGAAGCAGGAGCTGCTGGCTGCCGGGCTGGACACCCTGCACCGCCTGCTGGCGCGGAGGTCCAACGTCGGCGGCAGCGGCACGCCCAGGAGCGCCTCGGCTTGCGGTGTGCGCAGCCCTGGCGCCGTGCGCGCCCGGGAGAGCAGCCAGGCGGGGGACACCGCCATGGCAGTACTGTCACGGCTGATGAAGGCGGTGCAGACGGAGGAGGGGCGGGAGAGCCAGCAGGTGGTCATCTCACCGCAGCCGTCGGAGACCACGGGAGGGCCGCTGGCGGGGGCACCAACCGGCGAGGCACTGGCGCTGGTGCTGGGTGCGCCCCAGCCAGGTGGCACAGAGGATGGGCTGTCTGGGCCCCTGGACATCTCCTGCCTGCTGCCCGAGGGCAGCAGTGGCGCCGGCAGCGGCTGCACCAGCGCCGCCGCCACGGTGGTGCCAGCCGCGGTGGCCGCAGTAGCGCCACCGACGAGCTCAGTCTTCAAGATCCGCCTGGCCGCTGCCTCGACGCAGCAGCTGGACCCGCCTTCTGCCGCGCTTGGCAGCTACGCCAGCTCCCCTTCCTCTGGGCAGGAGCCCGGCAGCTGGCAGCTGCAAGCTGTGCGTCATAAGACGGGCAGCGCCAGTGCCACCGGCATGGCACCTGTGCTGAGCGGCAGCAGCTTGACCCCCACCTCGCGGGTGCCCAGCCGCATCCCTGGGCCCCCACCCGTGCCAACCACCATCAAGCGTACCCCCTTCAAGACCGGCAGCGGCAGCAGCCCCAGCAAGCTTGCCAGGCTGCTGGCACCCTGCCGCCGCATGAGCCCGCATGCCACGCTCAGCATGGACGGCCAGCCGGCAACCAAGTAGAGCTAAGCGACAGCCAGCAGCCATGTGGCGGAACTTTGCTGAGGCCAGCACCCTGTGAGGCTGAGCGGTGGCCAGCTGGACAGGAGGACAAGTACTTTGCAGTTTTGACATGTGCCCAACAATGTGGGCATGTAGGGTAGGGTAGAGCAAGCAATTTGAATGGAAGGGAAAGAGCGCAAGTGCGCGCCTGTAAGCCAAAGGAGTGACAGGGGTGCAAGTCGGGCACGTTGGAAGCGCTGCGACAAGGTATATGTGTGTCAGCGGCATGGGAACAAAATGCTGTGGATGCAGTGCACGGAGAGAGTACAGAGGATGGAGTGCCAAGCAGGGGTACATTGAGAGAGGAGGGTGTGGGCTGGGCACGGCTCTGCGCCGAAATGCTAGGGGCAGGGCTTGCAAATGGCCATCGAGACATCATACTTGCTTGCTGGCATCAGGCAGACGGCTTCCAGCTGCTGGCACCAACGGGTGCCATGCTCAGGATGCAGCTACTGTCATGTGCGGCTCTGGTGCTGCCGCTGCCACGCCTGCTGCTGCTGCATGGTCTTGGTGCGCCACATGGCCTGCTGCTGCCTGCTGCTGGTAGTAGGGGTGGTCCCCCGCCTCGCTGGACGAGTCAATTGGGTGGAGATACGCCTGGTGGAGGATGGCTGGGCAGAGCGGCTTCTTTTCGTCCTCCAAGATGTGCAGGATGTCTGCACAGGAGATGGCCAGCATCCCGCTGCCCGCCTGCTGCGCTGCCCCTGCCGCCGCTGCCTCTGCGCCGCCATCTGCCGCCGCCGGGCCCGTCGCGGCCGAGGCTGTCGTGCCTGCGACACCGCCTGCTGCTCCTGCTGCTGCACCGCTGCTGAAGGCTGCTGCTCCTGCTGCTGCTGCTGCCGTCGAGGAGGCGCGGCGGCGGAGCACGACTTCCTTGCTGTCGCCACCTGGCAGGGGCCTGCTGTGGCTGCTCAGGCTGTGGTACTCTGCCAGCCCGTGCGCTGCAGAAGCAGGGCAGAGAGGGGTGGGCAGGACGAAGCAGAACGGGAGGGGGAGGTTGGCACGGTGCTGGCAAGGGCAGCCGGCCCGCGACAGGAAGGGGCACAGGGCTGAAGGGCATCGTCCCTGCTTCGCATGCCCGCGCCCCCGCCCAGCCCCTTACCGTCACACCGCCGTCGACCTCCCCCTCGCCTCCTTATGCTGCGTTGGGCAGCCCAGCCAACCAGCCACCCATCCCAACCGCGCCGGCCACGCGACTTGGGAACCCGCCCCGCTGCTTGCAGCCACCCTGCAGTTACCAATTCCCCCCAAAGCAGCCGCCCAGCCCGCCCACCTATGAGGCGGTGGAAGCCGTCCTCCAGGTCGGACAGCACCAGCTCCTCAACCTCACCCTCCTGTAGCACAGCAGCGGGCAGGAGCAAGGCAGTTTCGGCAGCGGTAGGTACCGTGGGGAGCGGCAGCTTGCACAGATAGCACAGGATACCATGCGCGGGCAAGGGCAGCGGGTGCTTGCTGGCAGGCAGGCGGCAGCAGCAGCCACCGCCGCCTCCCCTGCACACCCCTCTGTGCGCAGCAGCACACAGGCAGCAGTGCAGGACTGGGCTGGCCTTTCCACAGCAACGCCTCGTGTCGACACACATATGCGTCCACGTGCCCTTTTACCACAGCAGTGGGGTAGCACCCGCCCACCCAGCACACCTGGAGGAAGGCCAGGATGGGGGCCTCAATGCCTGCCACGTGCGTCGGGTTGCTGCGCTTCATGGCCTGCCGCGCCTTCCAGCTGACGCCCGCCCACGCTGCAATGGCCTCCACTGCTGGGTTGGCGATGGCGGCGGAGCTGGCCTGCAGCTCGCGCACGTGCGCCTCCCACTTCTGCGGGCGGGGGGAGCGGGGGAGCAGGGGCAGAGGCTAGGGGGGAGGAAGCAAGGCAAAGCAACTAGCAGTTCTCTACAGTTACAGTCAAGCAACAAGCAAGGCAACGCTGCATCGCGCAAGCACGGGCTCGGGGAACGCTGGCCTGCTTTGACAACCACCGCCGCCCCAACTACCCGGCTCCTGCCCCTCCCCTGCAGCACACGCCCTGCTTGCCCATGTCCAGCGAGCAGCCAAGCACAGCAGGGAACGAGCAGCAACAAAGGCACGACAGCATAGCACTTTGCTTGCATCTGCTGTGCCCCACCTGCAGCACGCGCTCCTGCTTGTCCATTTCCAGCGAGCGGAACAGGTCCCACAGCACGGCGTGCTCCGGCGCCGCCGCCTGCTCCCACAGGCTCGTGCGCGGCTCGCCAAAGGGGACGGGCTTGAAGAGGGAGGCCATGTCGGAGGCGGTCAGCGTGCCTGCCATGTCCCGCAGCAGCTTGTCGTTCATCCACCGGCGCTGCAGGCGAGGGGCGACAGAAGGTGGCAGGCGGCAGGTGGGTGAGCGGGGTGGTGGAGGGTTGCCGCAAGGATGGTGAGTGGCAGTGGGAGAGCAATGCTGGTATGGCGAGACACCCCAGGCAGGTGGTGTTTGAGGTTGACACCAAGCATGAGCGGTGTGAACATGCACGGACTGAATCATGCTGCAAGAGTGCACGCCCCCTACCTGCTTGCGCTGCCCAACACGGGAGAGTGCGTACAGCTCAGCTGCCTCTGCTTCCGACAGCCCGCCTTCGCCGCCCGCCGGCGCTGCTGCGGCTGCTGCGGTGGCTGCCCGGGGCAGGGCCTTGGTCCATCCCTCCTTTGGCTCCTTCACGCGTCCGGAGCGCGATTTGGGAGGGGCGCCGCCCCTGCGGGCAAGGTGCTGCTGCTGCTCCAAGACGGCGGTGAGCGGGCGGCCGTCGGGCATGATAAAAGGGCCGCGCACGGCTCGCTTGGGAGCCTCTGGCTCTGCCATGCTGACTGACAGCTTCACTGGCTGGGATGGAGGGGCCGTGAGCAGAGCCTAGGCCCCACGGAGGAGAGGGCGCTGGGTGCCGCCGCAAGAGGGGAGCGCTGGGCGATAGGCAGGGGTTTCGGCACAAGGAGTGGCGTCTTTGGATTACAACGAGACGTGTGGAGAGCCGTGCATGTGTGCAGGAAGGAGACTGCCACGCCTGCTCTGCATGAGGACCGCTGGCCTTCACTGCGGAGCGCAGCCCGCATCGCCATCGACACATATTTCGGATCTGTTCACTCAGCTCGCCATCCCTAGCCTTGCCGCACGACTGCCCGACAGCACGAGACGGAGAGCAGCAAAGCGAGGAGGAGGGCAGCGACAGCGCGAGCAGCAGCGGCACAGGCTCTAAAGGTGGTGATTAGGCCGCGGCAGGAACCATGGTGAGCGCTGTGGCTCCGCGATCAGTCAGAAGGGGCGATCAGAAGGCGCCCTCGGGCAGTAGCTATGGCGCAACAGGCCTGAAACAGCCTGGATGCACTCCATGAGCCGTGGTGGGGCACCTGCAGAACCGCCCGACTGCCGGGCCCCTGCGTCGGCGGCGGCGGCGACGGCACCCGCACGTGCACACCCGCCCGCCTTGCGTTTCCCGCCCTGCAGGACTTCCTGTGCGGCATCCGCGGCCGCGACTTTGTCATGGTGTGCAGCGACACCAGCGCGGTGCAGAGCATTGTGACGATGAAGCAGGATGAGGACAAGCTGGTGCCGGTGGACTCGCACCGCCTCTTTGCCGTCAGCGGCGAGGCGGGAGACCGCGTGAACTTTAGCGAGTACATCATTGCCAACGTGAGGCGGGGTGTCTGGGCGTGGTAGCCGCTGGGAGTTGGGAAGTGGGACGGAGATCATTGCCAGTGAGAGGCGGTGCTGTGGCAACGTTTGAGCGCTGTGTGTGGGCAGGGGGCAGAGAGAGCAGCACGGCCTACATCATCGCCCATTGTGACGGAACTCACGAGCAGGGGACAGTGTCTGTTGCCAATGGACTGCGTTGCTGCTCATGCTGCCCAACGCCACGGCTGCCGCTGCTGCCGCCGCTGCTGCTGCTGCCGCCGCTGCATACTACGGTTGATGCTGCGGGCATGCTGCAGGCAAGGTGCAAACTCTGCCGGCATCGTGCTGTACTGCTGCTGGCAGTGGGCAGCAGTGGCCTGCAGGACCCTAGAGATCCCGCTGAACTCATTCTTGCCCCGCCTGTGCCCTCCCTGCAGGTGCGGCTGTATGCGCTGCGCAACGGCGCCTCCCTGTCCACCAAGGCGGTGGCCAACTTCACGCGCAGCGAGCTGGCCACGGCGCTCAGAAAGGTGGGGCAGGCGGGCAGGCAGGCTTATGGGCGCTTGCGAGGGAGGTAGAAAGAAGGGTGCGAGACAAGGGAGCAGACGGGGTTGAGGGCAGCAGGGGAATGCTGGGGTGCCAGGAGGATTGGGGAGGGTTGACCTGCCTGCCGTGAAGCGGGATCTGACCTTTTTGTGCCTGCTGCATGCCGCCGTGCTGCTCGCCAGCACATGCCTCCGCCTGCCCAGCACCCGTCTGGCCCCTCTGCGACCATGCCGTCGACTTGGCGTCACTGCCACGGCCTCAACCCTCCCTGCTGCAGTCCCCCTACCAGACCAACCTGCTGATGGCGGGGTATGATGAGGGCACCGGGCCAGCGCTCTACTGGTGAGCCCTGGCCTGGCTCGCCTGCTGGGCGTGGTGTGCATGCTTGGAGGCAGTGCGTTGCTGTAGCTGCGGCAGCGGGGGCGGCTGCTGCCGCTGCTGCTTCTGTGCATAGAAGCGTTCCCGGTCGCTTGCGTGCGATATGCAGTATAAGCCGCATGCAGACAGACCTTGCGGGCACATCGCAATCTGTCCTGCTTGGCTCAATGTGCTGCTCACCTCCGCCCGGCCATGGCCTGCCCTGTGTCTGTCCCTCCTCTCTGGCAGGTGCGACTACCTGGCAACACTCCACCACATGAACATCTGCGGCACGGGATACGGTGCGTGCCAATGGCTGCCTCTGCCTCCTGCCTGCCTCATAGTGCAGCTCCTGCCGCTGCCCAGCGTCCTCCGCTGCCCAGCGTCCTCCGCTGCCCAGCGTCCTCCGCTGCCCAGCGTCCTCCGCTGCCCAGCGTCCTGCACTGCACTTGACCGCCCTTGCTGCTACACCGCGTACCGCACTTGCACAAGCATGCACTGCTCACAGCTCAGCACCCATGTTCCTGTGTAGCCTCGTACGTTTTGCAGCCCATTTGTGGGAAGCTGCCGGACCCAGACCTTCCTCCACTGTCTCCTGCTCATCATCACCATCCCTTGCACTCTTTCTCTCGCAGGCTCCTACTTTGTGCTGTCCATGTTTGACAAGCTGTGGCGGCCCGACATCACAGAGGCCGAGGCGCTGGAGATGATGCGCAAGGGCGTGGCGGAGGTGCGCAGCCGCCTGGTGGTGGCGCCCCCCAAGTATCTGGTCAAGGTTGTGGACAAGGACGGCATCCGCACACTGGGGGAGCTCTGAGGGAGAGCGCAAGTAAGGCAGCAGCAGACGAAGAACAACCGGTGCTGCAACAGTGCGGCGCAGCCGGCGGCACCCCGGCTGCTGTGTAACTCTTGAGCTTTAGTTGGGTGCCCGCTTTTCTCCGGGCACTTGCCGGAGTGTGTAAATCTTAAGCTGCACTACGGGAGTGCTGAGTGGGACAAGCAGTCACTGGCAAGCGCAGCCAATTGGGTGCTGGAGGGCTGGGGGGCTGCTTGACGGCATAGCGGGTGGTTTTGCCATCGAGAAGCCAGGTAGATTTTCAAAACGGGAATTTATATGTGATAACCTACTCCGAAGGCCAGGCCAGGTGTGCATTCCCAGAGTCCTGTGCAAGTGCCCGGCCCCGTGCGCTGCAGCCCCCCTGTTGACTGCCCTCCCCCCGTGTTGCTGACCCGGCCAAGCTCCGCTCCCGCGCCCCTGGTTTCAGGTGTGTGCCTCTGCCCTTCACCAGCGTGTATGAGCGCTCTGCACTGCCAGCTCTGCTGCTTGCCGTGCGCAGCCGTAAGCACTTGCCAGGACCTCCCCTAGGTTGACTGCTGCCGCCGCCGGCGGCGGCACCGCCGCCCCCACCCCTCACTCCCCTGCCAACCCGCCCGCTCGGTTGTGGGCCTGTCTCACAGCTCAGCATATATATATATATATATAGAAGTGGTCCACGCAGTGCCGCGCGCTGCGCCCCGCTGCCGCCGCCTGCCGCTGGGTGGGGCAGACTTGCCTGTTGTTATTGTCTGATTGCTTCTCGAGCTGGGTTGTTACGTTTGATAGTCTGCTATCAGTTCTCGGTTGTGTTTGGCTTCTCGCGACGAGCAGTTCAAGTTTTTCGGGCGCCGGCAGGTGCGCGCAGCTACGCCGAAACGCACAGGCCCCTGATATAGATAGTGTCTAGGGGACGCCGTGTCTAGGGGACGCCGTGTCTAGGGGACGCCGTCGGGACCCAGCAGCAGGCGGCCGTCACCTGCGCCGGCTGCGGCCCGCCATCCGCTCGCGCCTCCTGCCCGCCCCGCAACCTACTGCTGCACCTGGGTGCTGCTGCTCGCTACGTGCCCTGGCAACCTTCACTCATAAAAAAGCCATCTTTCATTCCCCCATTTGGTGAGCAGCCAGTATGCAGGGCGCCCAGTTCGATGTGAACGCAGAAGCGAGGCGGGTGCTGGCAGCGGGGCACGACCGCTTCGACATCCTGGGCATGCCACGGGGTGCAGCCCTTGCTGATGTGAAGGCCCGTTACAAGAAGCTGTGCCAACTGCACCCGGACAAAAACCTGGGAAACCAGCTGGCGGCCGATGCGTTTGCGCTGGTGTCGGCGGCCTATGCTGAACTGGCGGCGA
The DNA here is from genome assembly GCA_029339195.1 of Micractinium sp. NFX-FRZ. NCBI lineage: Eukaryota > Viridiplantae > Chlorophyta > Trebouxiophyceae > Chlorellales > Chlorellaceae > Micractinium > Micractinium sp. NFX-FRZ. Next base: position 11,783 of record JAPTJF010000243.1, read on the forward strand.
TGGCAGCAGCAGGTGCGCCTGCAGCTGCAGGCCCGTTGCACGGCAGCCAGCCTGAGGCGCCGCGTGGCAACCGGTGGCAGGCCTTCACCGGCCAGCAGCACAAGCAGCAGCAGGCGTACCAGCAGCAGGCATACCAGCAGCAGCAGCAGCAGCCGCAGCAGCAGCACCCATGTGCCGGCAGCGGGTTTGGAGGTTCTCAAGAGAACCGCACGCCCAGTGGCAGCACACCTGCAGCAGCCCCTGCTGCTGCTGCCGCCGCTGCAGGCGGCTGGCAGGCCTCGCGGTGGGGCAAGCACGGTGCCAGCACGCTCCTGCGAGGGCACCCAGCGGTTGCGGCGCCCGGTGCAGTGGGCGCTGACGGCCCAGAGAGCGGCCCTGGCAGCATGCAGCACCAGCAGCACCAGCAGCGGCCGGCTGCCTGTGGGCAGCGGCAACGTGACGGGCGTCGTTCAATGTCCCCTGGCAACCGTAGTCGCCACAGGGAAGCTGCCAGCAGCAGCAGCAGTGACAGCGATAGCGATAGCGTGGGAGGTGACACTGACGGCACAGCTTATATGACAAGCAGCCGGCCTGCTGTGCAGCCCTCTGCGTTTTATGGCACCAGACGCAGCAGCCCAGTGGTGGCATCCGCCCCGCCAGTGGCCTCCCTGTATGGGATGTTTGGAGCGAGACGCAGCAGTGGCGGGCAGCCCTCCACCTGGCTGGGCGCCAAGCAGCAGCAGCAGCAGTGGGACCAACCGCTGCAGCACTTTGAGCGGCCCCAGCAGCAGCAGCTGCTGGGCGAGCAGGGAGCTGCATCACTTGTAGACTGGCAGCAGCAGGCATCTCCAGCAGCAGCGGCGGCAGCAGCACCAGCAGCGGCAGCAGCACCAGCAGCAGCGACAGGTCAGGCAGGCGCCAGGTGGGGCGCCCTGAGCAAGATGGAGCTCCTCAAGCGCCCCACCGTGCTAACTGCGCCAGCTGCTGATGAGGGTGGAAGCCAGCCAGCAGATAAGGAGGCTGCTGCAGAGGCCCGGCCTCCCAAGCGGCGGCAGCAGCAGCCAGCAGTGCTGAGCAGCAGCAGCGACGGCAGTGGCAGTGATGTAGAGGGCAGCAGCACTGACGGTGGGTGATGGCAACTAGTTGGGACGGAGGGAGGTGGGCATGGAGGCATCTGCAGGACGGTTCAAATGCTGGACATTCGAGCAGTGCCCCTAGCCTTGCTGCTGTACCATGGTGCCAGGCCCCTGCTTGCACTCTCATGGGCCCATGCCCCGCTCCTGCCCCTGCCCCTGTGTGCAGATGAAGTCCCCAGCGAAGCGGAGCTCGATGCCGCTGCCACCATGCGGGGCAGACTGGAGGCGGCGCTGCAACAGCAGGAGGCGGCGGCACGTCAGGCGGCACAGGCCAGTGCGGGTGACATCATCCGGCGGGGGCGCGAGAAAGCGCTGCAGCAGTACCGGCGGAAGCGGCAAAAGAAAGCAGGTGGCGGCAAGGGCAAGGGCAAGACGGCAGCGGGGAGTGCCAAAGCAGCAGCAGGGAGTGACAAGGCGGCAGCGGGGAGCGGCAAAGCGGCAGGTGGGAGTGGGAAGGGGAAGGGCAGCGGGCTGCAGCAGTCCAAGCTGAGGCTGACAGTAGTGCACCCGGCGCTGGCCTCGGACCCCGAGCAGTCGCAGCTGGTGGGTGCGATATGAGCACAACAGGCACACAAGTGCAGTCTGGCGGCTTCAATTATGTGACCTGCGTACTCTTCCTTGAATCATGTAAGCTCACCTCCCGTCCCAGGTGCTTCTTCAGGCCCAAAGTGGCCAGAATGGAGAGACAAAGAAGTTGAAAGGGCACCCCGCTGGTGCACGTCAGCTCCCGCTGCTGTCAAGCCACAGCTTTCCCTCCGTCGCCGCGCCTCGATACACCTTTTGCACTGGTCATTCCCCTGAGTCCCCAGCTCTTATAGTGGTTTCTCTCTCAGATAAGGATCCCAGGCAGGGCTGGGCCCATGGGCTGGGGCCCATACCTGGGCAACCCCACCGGTTAAATTCAGCGGTTGGTCCAGTACACTTGGGACAGCGGCGAGCCCTCCAGGACTGCTCCAGGACCACCCTGGGTGTCATTTGAAATACATGTGTTTCCCTCGACTGTTACAATTGAAAAGCTGTGAGGTCGGTCAGAGACCGTGTAACCAACACTCAGTGCTGCTGGGACTGCACAAGCTGGTCGCCCCAGCATTGTCAGCCTGATGTCAGCACCTGCAGGACTGCCTTGTCGGCCAGCAGCACGCCTTCCTCCCTCCCACGCCTTCTCGTATCTCTACCCCTTGCGAATACAGCGACAACTGCGTGGTCAATCGTGAAGGGCTGCCTGTGCCAGCAGCAGCTCTGCCGGCCCTGTCAGCGGTCTCGTGCTTCACACCCCCTAGCACTCCCCTTCATCCTCGGCAGTTAGGGCAGGGGCAGCACAAGCACTCCGTGATCGGTGCAGCCGTGCTCCGTTAGCTCGTCAGGGAAAACTAGCTAGGGACGCTTGAAGACCTAGCCGCGCGCTTACGCCCGCCAGCCCTTCAGCAGTGCCCCCTGGTCTACCTAGCAGGTGGCACAATGGCAGCAGTGGCCCAGCGGCCACCACGGGGTGCCCACCCAGGCCGCGCGCACTCTTGTGGCACCGATTGGGGCAGCCCCGTGGGATTGCAGCTCAGCAGGTGAGGTTGTCGAGGGTTGGATGGGACGAGCAATGGGAGGGGCGGCCTTTGGCGAGGCGCCCGCCGTGCATGCCCGCCCACCCGCACCAGCTGCCCCAGCCGCCGTAGCCGCCGCCCCTTCCATACTTTGGTATGGCGCTCGCCTCTCTTCTCTGCCCCTTCGATCCCCAACACCCCTCTCCCTCCCCCGCCCTTTGTCAGAGCCGGCTCAGCGGTGGACATGCGGCAGCTCACGGCATCGCTGCTTGAGGCGCGCGAGGGCACCGGGGAAGTGCGCGCCTGCCTGCTGAGCGCCGCCTTCAAGCCACGCCTGCCAGGTGAGTGTCCCGACTCGTTTGTTCAATCTCACTTCAGAAACATTGTTTGAGAATCTAAACGAGCCCATATGAGTAGTCAGGCTTTGGGTTCCACACCAAGGGCGGCCAAGGGTGGCCCTCGCCACCACTCGTTGTGCCAGCTCTCCACCCCACTACTATCGGCTGTCCTGCTTTGCCCTGCCTTCAGCCAACGGGTCCTTCTACCCATCGGCCCCCTCCCCTCCCTCCCTCCCGCAGGCCTGACCAAGATGATCAGCAAGCTGAGCAAGGAGGGGGCGTGGCGCAAGGCCTTGGAGGTGTTTGAAGCGGTGGAGGAGATGGGGTGAGCCGGGGGGGGGCTCTTCACGGAGGCAGGGCATGTCATGGGAGCGGTGCCGAGTGGCTGCCATGGCCGGTTCCTTGTCTGCCTGCTGGGCAGCAGACGTAGAACCTACCTAGGCCCGCACACTGTCCTGAAGCTGCAATCTCCCGGTGATCTCCCCTGCCCAATCGCCCTCCTCTGCTCCCTGCCCCGCCCCTGCCAGGCTGGCACCCGACACCGCCCTCACCAACTCCGCCATCAGCGCCTGCGACAAGGGCGGACGCTGGCAAAAGGTGCGCTCGCTGCCTGCACCCGTGCGCCCCTGCGACCCCCCCGCTGCCTCTGCCGCCGACGAGCTACCTGCGTCTGCCAGCCTCCACAACAGCTAGCTGCTTGTTGTGCCTGCGCCCACCAAGTACCCCCACCCGCCTCTCCCTGATCACCCGTCCCTCCCACAGGCTCTTGAATTAGTGGAGTGGACGGAGCACCAGCGCATGCCCTGCACCGCCACCACCTGCCCCAGCTGACCGCCTTTCTGACGTCCCTTCCACCCCGCAGGCTCTTGAGATCTTTGAGTGGATGGAGCGCCAGCGCCTGCCGCGTGACGCCATCACCTACAGCGCCACCATCTCCGCCCTGGCCAAGGGCAAGCAGTGGCACGCGGCGCTGCAGGTGTTCGACCACATGCAGGCAAGCATGAGAGGGTTGCAGGGGGGGTGGGGGGGAGTGCCCAGGGCAAAGCGGTGCGGGCGGTTATTTGGCCACACGCATGTGGGTGGGCTTGGGTGGCGGGCCTAAGACCCCCTTAAGGAACGGACGGGTGAAAGAGGGCTGGAGGAGAGTACTGGGGGAGAGGATGGGCGCGTGCTTGGAAGCGAGGGACCGCATGCCTGTTCATTAAAACCGGCCTCATCCCGCCTTCGAACCCCCCAGCTCCTCTCGGAATCCTCGGCACTCCCTCCCTCTGCCTGTCACTTTTCCAAAAAAACCATTATCTCACTTTTCATCACTCACCCATCAACCCTCTGCAGGTGCACGGCATCGAGGCGGACGTGGTGACCTGCTGCTCCCTCATCAACGCCCTGGAGCGCGGCGGGCAGTGGCAGCTGGCGGAGAAGCTCTTCCTGCGCATGTGCACCGTGCAGGTGTGTGTGTATGTGTGTATGTGGGCGTGTGGGGGGGCCTGGGAGATGGGGAGGCTGCAGGACCGCGGCTGGGAGGGTGCGGGGAAGGCGCCGGGGCTGGCAAGGAGCAAGGACAGCAGGCCAGGGCAGGGCTGCGCGACACACTGAATCGCCCGGGATTCTGCACAGTGCCTGCACACAGACTTTTCTCTCACCCAATTTCAGCAAGCGCCCCGCCCTCCCCACCTCCTGCACACAAACCCTCCCCCTTTGCCCCGCCCCAGCAGGACGGCGAGCAGTCAGAGGACGACTCTCCGCTGCTGGTGGCCGCCCCCTCCCTGCCCATCCCCCCCCAGCTGCTGCGCTCCCAGACCTCGCCCTCCTCTGTGCTGGAGGCCCTCCAGTCCCCCGCCCGCGTGCCCCTGGTGAGGCTCGCCCTAGGGGTCTGCTTGAGTGCCGCCCACGCCTGCAGTTGCTTGCTGCCTGCCTGTACGCCTGCCTGCCTGCCTGGCAGTGCATTACGCTGGCGCATTGCACTGGGCTGTCGGCACAGAACCTAGCTTCCCCACACTCCCCTCCCTTCTGGCCCCAACCTCAGATGAGTATTGCCGAGTCGCCGCGCCACCCCGAGGCCGCCGCCGCCGCCGCCTTTTACGACTCCCCCACCTACCCCGCCTCCCTGGGCATTCTGGGCTCCGTGGCGTCGGCCCGGCAGGACGTCCTGGCAGGCCTGGGCGCCTCACCAGGCAACGGAAAGGGTGAGCTCAGGGTGCACGGTGGCAGCAGGTGTGGGGGGGGGCGTACGGGCGGCAATGCGAGGGGGCGAAAGCTCGCTGGCGAACTGGGGAGATGTGGGGGACAGTGGGAGGCACAGCGTGAGTGAAACAAGGCGCTGGCAGTGACGTGGCCATGCAGCCTCAGCTCCCCACATTCTTTAATTTGACTGCTCTACTCGTCTTCCTCCCCCCACGTTTCGTCCCCACCGCTCTACTTGGCCACCCTCACCCATGCCTCCCCCAATGCAGCTACCATGGAAGAACTGGCCAGCCGCTTTGACGCGGCAGTGGCGCTGTCTAACGGCGCTTCCCCACAGCTTGAGCGTGCCGGCTCAACAGACAGCGGTGCCGGCGGCGGCGCCAACCCCAACCCCTTTGCCGCTGCCTCCAAACTGGTCTCAGAACTGCGCAAGGGCTCCCCTGACGGTGCGTGTGTGGCGGGGTTGGGTGGATGGATGGGCGGGAGGGGAGGGGAGGCGTGGGTGTATTTGGGTGTGGAGGACAAAGGGGTGAGTGGAAGAGGGGCGTGCCCTGGGGTACGTGCGGTTTCTAGAAAATATTGCCGACCCACCCGCCCCCTGCCTGCCTGACTCCCCTACCCATTCTGCAGGCAGCATGGCGTCCATGCTGGCCTCGGAGAACGGGGCAGCAGCGGAGCACCCAGGTGGGTGCTGTCGGGCCAGGCAGGCGGGAGGGCGGCGCCTGGGAGGAGGCGGGCGGGCACCCTGCTGCCTCACCGCAACATGCACCAACACTTTCCTCCTCCCTCCCTGGCCTGTCTTGAAACCCTGGCCTGTCTTGAAACCCAAAAACATAATCCTGCCTTCCCCATCCCCACGCTCCCTTCCCTCCTTGCCTGCAGCCTGCCGCGCCGACTCCCTCCCCGCCCCGCCGCCCGGCCTGCCCCGCCCCGGCAGCGCCTCCTTCGGCTTCCCCGGCGGCTCCCCCCAGCGCCCCTCCAGCAGCGCCAGCGCCGGCGCCGGCAGGATCACGCGCACCCACAGCCTGAAGCGGGAGCTGGGCATACCTCAGCTGGAGGCGGCACGCAGCCTGCGCCGCGCCATCTCGTGCTACCCGGAGCTGGACGGGGGCGAGGGCGGGGCGCAGAGCGAGGGCAGCTCGGGTGAGCACACGGGGGGGAGAGCGGCCCGAGGGGGAGGCGGGATGGGTGCGGCTTTGTTGTTGCAGCTGAGGGGCGAACTGTGCGGCCACGCCAGCTCAAACTGGGCTGCACGGCGGCCACGTCGCCAGCTTCTCCACGTGCCTGCCTCTCGCGTGTGCCTCTTCTTTCAACCCAACCCAGCCCTGCCTCTCCCTGTTGTCCCCCTGCCTCGACCCCCTCATCCCTCGCCCTGCGCTCCCCGCCTCACCCGCCCCGGGCCCCCCGCTTCCCCCCACAGGCCTGTCCTCCCTCTTCAACTTCTCCCACGCCGCCCGCGTCACCCCGAACCGCGTGTGCTGCAACGCGCTGCTGGCCGCCTATGCCCGCGCCAAGCCGCCACAGTTCCAGCGGGTGAGGCGGGGGTGGCTGCACAGGGGATCAGGGTGCCGCTGAATCCAGGGCAGACATCCACAAGTCCACATGCGCGGTGGGGTGGGGTGAAGGGCTTCGGGAACGAGGCAGCTGCCTGGGGGCAACAAACAGAGTCATTACCCACAAACAACCATGCGCCTCCTTTTGCCCTGCACATCCACTGTCTTTCCTCTGGCTGGCATCACCCCAAAACCCTGCACCCCCTCCCCCCACCCACCGCTGCTTCCCCCAGGCGCTGCACCTGCTGGCCGCCATGTGGGACGGCGGCCCCACGCTGGCCCCCGACTCTGTCTCCTACAACACCGCCATCAAGGCGTGCGCCAACGCCTTCCAGCTGGGCAAGGCGCTGGAGGTTCACCGGGAGATGGAGGCCAGGTGGGGGCGAAGTGGGGGGTGGGGGAGGGGGAGGGGCAGGGCTGGGTGGATGGAGTGCGCCGAGGCATGGGTGATGGCAGGGGTGGAAGAGGGGCTGCGCATTGGCGAGAGGATGATATTTGGGGGTTGAGCTCGCTGTGCGCCTTGCTTGCCCGCCCCTCACAACACCTCCCTCGCAACTGCCCGTTCCCTCTCGTGCCGGCTTCACCCCGCCCAACCGCAGGGGCGTCAAACCCAGCGTCACAACCTTCAAGTGAGCAGAGCGCCCTGTGGCCACATGGGGAAGGCACAGGTGTCTGTATGCGCTTGCATTCCGCCTGGCAGCATGGCCGGGGATGCCAGCGGGCCTGGGAAACCTGCCCCCTGGTGATACCCGCCTCACTTTTACTCCCCGGTCCCCGCGCTCCGCTGCTGCCCGCTCCTAAAGCTGTTCTCACCATCCCTCTCACCTGCCCCACCCTGTCGCCCCCCTCCCCGCTTTCTTCCCAGCTGCCTGATCACCGCCGCCAGTGACAGCGGCTCCTACGCCGCCCTGCTGGAGGTGGGGCAGTGCCTGGCGGGGGCAGACCAGGACGTGCAGGCGTGCGTGCTCAACACCTACGTGGCCGGGCTGGTCAAGGTGCGTTGGGGCTGCCTGTTTCCTGGTAACTAAACGTACGCTTTGTTTGTTAGTATTGAAAAGCGAAGCCTGTACTTCGGGGGATGCGGCAGTGCCTGGCGGGGCCCCAGGAGACGAGCAGGCATACGTGCTAACACTTGACGTGGCGCAGCTGGTCCAGGGCCTCCAGTGTTTCTGGGATTCCGAGCTGTGTGCCCTGCTGCATGAAGAGGCCATCAGCGCCGCACGAGGTAGCCACCCGTCCACCCATGCTGGCCTCCCCACTCCCCCACTACCCACTTCTGCAGGTGGGCCACTGGGAGGAAGCGCTGGCCCGCTTCCACGACATGCTGGGCCCCTCCAGCCCCACCCGCCCCACCGCCTCCACCTTCAACACCATCATGAGCATGCACATGAGGCAGGGGCAGTGCGAGCAGGTGCGGCGGGGGTGCGTCTGTGGTTAACACACGTGGGTATGTGTATGTGTGTTTACACGCGCGCTCACGCGCCTAGGGGCTGTGCGAGCGGTGGCGTGGGCGGCACGCTGGGGCGTGGGTAGAACAGGCAAACACCACACTTGTGTGCTTGCTCCTCCTGACACCAGACGGCAGAGAGCAGCGTCAATCAGAGCCATTCTCCCTTTCCTCATGTCCCTGCCCCCTCCCCCCACCCCCTACCTCACCTATTCAGGTGCACGCCGTGTTTGACCAGATGCTGGCCACCGGCCTGCACCCTTCCATCGTCTCCTACAACACCCTGCTGGCCTCCTTTGCCTCCCTGGGCGCCTGGGGCGAGGCGCTGGATGCGATGAACCATGTGCTGGCCTCCCAGGCAGACGGCGTCAACCCAAACACCTGTGAGGGAGCGCAGCTGGGCTGGGCGGCCAGCTTGGGGGGGTGGGCAGGGTGTGAGGTGGGCAAGCGAACGGCGTGGACCTGCCCGTTGCCTGGCAGCAGGGGGAGGGTTGCATCCAGGGGGGAGGGGTGGGAAGAGGGTATAAGGCGATGCAGGCCGGTCTCCTGTGCTGCTGTGCCCACCCACCTCCCTTCTCATCGCCCCTCCTTCCCCCTTGCCCGCCTCCACTTGCAGCCACCTTCAGCACGTGCCTGACGGCAGTGGCCAAGGGGGCGGAGACCATCCCTGCCCACCAGCACGCCTTCATCGCATCGCGTGTGCTCCAGGCAAGTCGGGCGGCGCTCAGCCGGTACGCCTACACTGCCGCTTTTGCTTGCACGCGCGTCACACCAGCTTGCCAAGGCAGCACCAGACCGTTTTGTAGCTCGCCACCATACCTGCCTGCCCGCCAGCCGAATGGTTTAGCCTTTCGTCCGACTCTGCACACTCTGGCATTGCTGCTGCGCTGCAGGTGTTCCGCCAGCTGCGCGCCACCCCCGGCTGCTCCGCTGACGCCGGCGTGTACTCAAGCCTGGTGGTCATTCTGGACGCCTGCCAGCAGCCGCAGCAGGTGAGGGCAGCGACGAGGGTGGAGTAGAAGAGGGGGTGAGAAGCCAAAGGGAGGACGAGTGCACATGCACCCAGCCAGTCGGGTGGCCGGCATCCAAGGAATGGGGTGGCTCAGTTTTTGTAGTGCAGGCTACGGTTGCATGAGGGAGGGGAAGAGGAGGGCAGGTACGAGCTTGCAGGCCACTTCAGTCTTGCTTCTCGTTGTTGGGGCTGCCACCGTCGGCGGGCTGCGCAACGGCGCTGCCGCTGACGAGGTGGTCTATCTGTATCCTCAACTCGCAGCAGCCCCCTGCACTTCCCTGCTAACCCCTCCCCTCCCCTCTGCTGCGTCCCTGCTTAGGTGGTTGCCCTGCACAACGTGATGCTGGCCTGCGGACACACACCTGACGGCGCCACTGCCCAGCTGGTGCTGCGTGCGGCGCTGCAGGCGGGGGACATGCAGAAGGCTTTCGCCCTGGCCACGTCCCTGCAGGCAAGAGGTGGTCTAAGCAGCAGGGAGCAGGGGTCGGCCTGCTGCTGCAGCAGTCTGACTTTGCTGCTGGGAACCAGGGAGTCGAACAGGCACGTGGGCTACGCTCCTGCTTAGCAACACTGCCCTGCCCACCTGCCCGCCCACTGCGCTGCCCCACATGCCTGCCCGGGCACCCAGCCGTGCTCCTGCTGCTGCCTCCCATTCTCGCCGGTGCAGATGCAGGGCGAGCGGGTGGGGCCGGCCGCGCTGGCCGCCCTGATGTCCGCCTGCCTGGGCGCCGGCGCCTGGGACCTGGCGCTGCAGCTGTGCAACGCCGCGCTGTGCGCACAGGCACGTGCCAGGGCAGCCAGGGCGGCTGGGGAGGCTGGGTCGGGTGCATGCCTCCTCACTGCCTCCTCCATCGCTCGATCCCCACCTGGGGGGGGGCATGCACCCAGTGCTCTTCACTTGTCTGCTGAGCCTCATGCTGCACCCCACCCCTCCACCAGTTTGCATCATCCCCTCCACCGTGCCACTCTGCGGTCCCCCTGCCCAGGGCTCTCAGGCAGAGACCCTGTGCTAAAGCGCAGGCTGTGCAGTGGGTCAACTCCTCCCCTCCGTTGCGCTCCAGACAGCCCCGCTGCCTGAACATCCTTTTACCCCACGCCCTCACCCCCACGGGGCTCCCAGGCGGCCCCCTGCCTGAGCATTCCTCTACCCCTCACCCTCCCCCCCTGCAGGGCTCCGAGGCAGCCCCCTTGTTTGAGCACCTGCTGGAGAAAGCGGCGGAGGCGGGGCGGTTTGACGTCGTGGTGGACGCCCTCACCGCCATGCGCAGCGCCGAGCTGCCCGTCAGCCCGCGCGTGGCCGGCCTGGTGGGTGGGCTCAATCTGTCTGATGTGATTTGCTTGCAGCGCACAGCAGGGCGATGATCCGGATGGGTTGATGCTTGTTATGGCTGCCTGGTACCACAAGCCCGCTGGCATTCTGGCGGGGCCAGAGGCGCCCGCTAGCATTCCCACCCCGCCTGCCGCCGCATTGCACGCCCACCCTGCGGCCTGTGTGCCCCTCCGCCTCCCTCCCCGCCCCGCCGCCCGCCCCTCAGGTCATGGCCTCGCAGTCCGCGGCTTCCACCCCCACCAGCAGCCCCTGCACCGCCGGCGGCGCCGGCTTCGAGGCCACCCTCTCCGCCCTGCAGACTGCCCAGTCCCTCTCCGCCCTGCCCTCGGCTTTCGAGCGCGCTGCCAGCACCACATCCCACACCTCTGTGCTGGGCGGCTCACCAGGCGCCTTTGCCTGCCTGCCCAGGTTTGCAAGTGCCTCCAGTCTGAGCAGCAGCCCCTCGCTGCCCCCGCCCCCGCCCCCGCCGCCGAGCACACCCCCCATGGCCAGCCCTGCTGCCAGCGGCGCGCTGCCGCCGCCGCCAGCTGGCGCCAGCATGGCGCAGCAGCCCCGCTTCACGGTGGAGGATGCCAACTCTCTGCTCACCGTCCTGAAGGTGAGCACCAGTGTTGGGAGATAAGTGGGCATAACTTGGGTGCAAGATGGCAGCATATTGTTCGTCCGCTGCTGTGCGAGACACGACTGTGTGCTCTCCTGCCCTGCCTGCTGCATTTTCAACCTTCTGGGCCCTTCTCTTGACCTTTGGACTTCTCTTTCCCCTCCACCCACTCCACTTTGCCCTCTGCAGGAGCGTCTGGACACCCAGGGAGGTGTGGAGGTGCTCAAGAACATGAGGCGGGCGGGCATGCAGCCCAACCAGGTAGGAGGCACTGCCCAGGCTGTCAAGTGTTTTTTGTGATTGAACCGGGCTGGCGCTTGTGCGCTGCCTGCACCGCTGGCCTGATTCCGCTCGTTTCGCACCCGGGCATTCCAGGCTTTGCCAGCGTGAACGGGCGTGCGCCCCCTGAAGGCGCCCCACAGCGCTCCCCGCTTACCCGTGATTGGGCTTGCCTCAGCTGTTAGCGGCACCCTGCCACCGCCGTTTACACCTGCCATCGACTCACCTCTCCTGCCGTCCCCCTGTTGTTCCGTGAGCAGGAGACCTACACACACCTGATTGAGCTGCTGGTGCGCGCCGGCGACCCGCACTCTGCCGTGGCGCTGTGCGCTGAGGCGCACGAGAGCGGGGCGCTGTCTGCCTACGCCCTGCCCAACCTGGCGGGAGGGGCGATCCAAGAAGGCACCGCACTGGGCAACGTCGTCGACCTCCGGTAAGTTCACTTGTTTCGGGAGTTCATTGTTTCATTTGTCTTGCTTTTTTTCGGCTTTCGAGGTTGTGGACCTGACATGGATGGGGAGATGTGGGTGGGTTGGGAATTGGGGGGCTGTGAGGTGCGTGGCCGGCCAGCAAGAGGGCATTGCTTGCCTCACATGCTCAGCCCAGCAGGTCAACCCTGCATCCCAGCGCAGTTCTGTGCCCACGCTTGCCCTTGTCTTCGTGTCTCCCACAATTCCTCCCCCGTGCCGCCCCTCGCTCACTCCTGCAGGGGCTGCGGGCTGGAGGTGGGCGTGGCGGCGGTGCTGACGTGGCTCACGCGCTGCGCACAGCTGCAGCCCCTGGGGCTGGTGGTGCGTGACAAGCACGTCAAGCTCATCCTCAGCTCAGGTGGGAGGATTGAAATGCTCTTTAAGGTGATGGGAAGCGTTCCGGTCACGAGCGGTGTGCCTCTGCTTGTGGCCTCTCAGCTGCCTGCTGCCTGCCTCTGCCGGGCCATCGGCCCCCTGAGCCCAGATGCCTTGATCTGCCCACAAGCTTGCCCTCAACACTCAAATGTGCACCTCTGCCTGCAGGCCAGCCAGCCCGCCAGTCCGACGGCGCCGCCGACGGCGAGCACCCAGCTGACATGGCGCAGCGCTGGCGCGATGAGCTGGCGTGCATGCTCACCACTGGGGCCACCAGCCTGCGCGCTTTCCGTGGGCTGGTGCCCATCAAGCTGGAACCAGAGGCAGGTGAGCGGGTGGCGACAAAGGTGATGGGGGGAGGTTTGGTCCACATGGGTGTCACCACAGCAGGGAAGGGCAGCGTCAGCTGGTGTGGTGCGGACAGGGTTGCTCGAGGGTATATGTTGCAGGTTTGCAAAGGCAGGGGCAATTTCACCTCGTTCTGGCCTCGTTGTCACTCTCGCTCTCACTCTGTAACTCTGGAGCTGGGCCTTGTTCTCGCCTGTTTTTTGCTCTCTCTCTCTCTCTCTCTCTCTCTCGTAAGGCTGCTAAGCAACTGGCCAACCCGCCCCCTTGCCCGCCCCACCTGCCGCCGCCTGTTGTGCAGTGGCCTCCTCAGATGACGGTTGTGCCCTGCTGGTCAAGACACACTGCCTGTACCGTGCCTTTGCCGCCGGCGCCTCCGCCTGAGCGCGCACAGCGCCCGCGGCTCGTTGTTTCACCCGGCTCAAGCCTGTTTCATTCCGAGCGCAGCCCGCTTTGCTGGCATGCTGCGCCACATCCTCCCAACCCCAGAACGGACGGGATCGTTCTCTTTTGTTCCTCGCGCACCCAACCCAATACACAACGCTGGTGTGGCCCCTTTTTATCCCTCGCGCACACCAGCACACGCAACGCCTGGTGTGGCCCCCTTCTATCCCTCGCGCACACCCAACACGCAACACCTGTGTGGCCTTTCTGTCCCTCGCGCACACACAGCACACAACTGTGCTGCCCACCAAACCAAGACACCTTGTCTCCCTCGCGCCTCTCGTTCCCTCTGCCACTCGAATGCTGCCCGTCTCACCCATGATCAAACGTCCCTGCAGCCGCCCACCCGAACTGCGGTTGCTCCCTTGAGCCCTTGCCAAGCCCTTTGAGCCCCTGCTGTTTAACAGCGCAACAGTGAATACATTATCCGTAACTTCTTCCTTCCTGTCTTGCTCACCTGCCTTGCACTGCTGCCCCCGCGACTGCTAGGGCGCCTGGGAAGGCCTGCAAAGCGGCCGCTCCCCATGCCCGTCCCTCCAACCCAGGCACAAACACAGACGTACACCACACGCGAGGCGCCGTCGCGCCCGCTGGCGACCCGCCCGTCCAATCCACCTTTTGCCATGCCCACCCATCCTCTCGCGCCCAACCACAGAATCACGTGCACCCGCTGCCGCTGCTCACGGCATTACCTCGCTGTACAGACCCCCCCCACACACACCATCTTCCCCGTTCATCCCGCGTGTTGCTGCAACTGCGCAGCTTCCAAGGAACGGGTGCACAGCGCTGTCGCCTTTCCACCGACCATGTTGCTGTGCCCTGTGCCCGTGCTCTGATTGATCCACAAACCTGGCTTTCATCTGAAAACCCACACACACACCACCACACACACACACACACACCTCTGCTGTTGCCTTTACGCCGGATCTACATGCCCCTGTCCCATGTGGGTCATGTGTACCCGGTTGCCTCGATCAACTGTGTTCACGATTGGCCAACACGGCTCCTGCGTCCCTCCCCAACCTGCAAATGCCCACTGTCATCCTGCCGAGCCTGCCCTCTGCTCTCTTTGTGAGAGTTTTTGTGTAAGCAGTTTGTGTTGAGGCAAGGCAAGGGGCATGCATGCGTAGGCTGGTCCTCTTTGCACTGCTACACACGCCGCTCACGTCATGCGAGCCGCCTCCCGCCTGCTGGCACCAGGCTGGACGTGTGGTGTCGCTATCCCCGGCGAGTCTAGTTATGTAGTTATTTAACAACGCCGGCCGTGATCAGAGCGCTTCCACACTGACAGCGGGGCGCACAGCGCAGAACGGCGATCGCCCGGTCGCCCGGTATGCCGCTGGCAACGCTGGCGGCATGCCTACTGGCGGCAGGTTTCGTACTTGGCGTGGTGAGTGCCAGGGAAGCGATAGGCGGACCCAGCGCCCTGCTTGCCCCACCTAGCCTTGCTGGGGCATCGAGCTTGTGCCGTGGGGCGTTGCATATCAACTAGATGCATGTGACAGCAGAAGGCAGCGGCGCGGGGTAAACAGGCACGACCTGGCAGCTGGAGGCGGTGCCGCCATTAGCTCTGGGCGGGCAGGAGCAGTGGCAGCTCTGGATGGGCGCAGCCCTCTAGGCAAGGCCCCTTGGCTGCTGTCAAGCCAAACCTGGCCCCCTGTGGTTGCTGCAGGAAACACTGGCGGCGTGGGCAGCCGTGCTGGGAGCCGTCCTGGCCATTGCAGTGCTCCTTTTGCGGTATTGGGTCCGGCGCCGCCTGCCCCCGCTGGCAAAGGTACGTGGGTGCTTGCGCTCAGCAGGGATGGGCTGCCTGCTTGGTCTGCAGCATGTTGGTGGCACGCAGGTATGGAATTGCTTCAGCAACTCTGCAAGGGGTGTGAGGAGGCGGCACACAGGCGGCAGATGAGTTGCCAAGCGGGGCCAGGCTGCCGGCCTCCCTGCCCCAGCTGGCTGCCGCCGCACTCCTCCTCGCCATCCGAATCCAGCACCCACGGCCTGCCCCTTGCCCGAGGCTGCACAAGGCTGAATGGCATCACGTTGTGCCGCTCACGGGCTCTGCAGGGCACAGTCGCTTTCTTCCACCCCTTTGCTGACGGCGGCGGCGGCGGCGAGCGCGTGCTTTGGTACGTGTTTTGTGATGGGCAGTGGCTGGAGTGCGCATGCCGGCGGGGCCAGGGTCCAGTGCATTGGCATTGCAGGATGAAATGGGCAGCCTTGTTGTTGCTGCTGCCTGCTTGCCTTGAGAGCCTGGGCTGCTGGGCCGTGTCCTGATCTGAGCCGAAGTAGTCTGAGACCATGCACGTCTGCTCTCGCTGGACGTCTGGCTGTGTGCAGGGCGGCAGTGCAAGCGGTGCAGCAGATGCGACCAGACATCAAGGCAAGCACCGCACCGCATGCCCCGTTGGCCGACAGCCCAGCCAACTCGCAGCGCAGCGGCACCTGGCACGCCGCCCATGCATTGCGTGCACCCCGCTTCTTTCTCCTCACCACCCGAACCCTCCGCCTGCCAAAGTCGGCCTGCCTTGCATCGCTCACCCTACTGCCCCCGCACTACTGCAGGTGGCCATCTACACTGGCGGCATCTTGAGCCCAGAGGAGCTGGTACAGCACGTGGCAGACAGGTTCAACCTCCAGGTGGCGCCTACCTTCCAGGTGGGTGCAGGGCGGGGGAGTCCATCTGCACCAGGAGCAGTGCACAGGGGGTGGGGGCATATTTGTTGTGTTGACAGCCGGGTTGCATGGAGTGAGGGCAGGTTGAAGATAGCAGGGTTGCATGCGGTGAAGACAGGTTCAGCCTGAAGCCTGGCGCCTGCCGTGCTTGTGGGGTGGGAGCGTGTGTTGTTTTGGGCTGGGGGATAGAGGACCTCATCCAGGGACCACCCCGCATCATCCAGCCCAGCGGTAGAGTTTGCGGGCGTAGCATACAGAACATGAGCGGTGCATGTAAGCTGGGATGCATGTAAGCTGGGGTGAAAAATCGGCTGGGTGCATGAGTGGGTGCGCCATCTTGCCAGCTGACTTGCCATTGTGTGATGCCATCGCTTGCAGGTGGTTCCCCTGGCCAGCCGAGGCCTGCTGCTGCCCAAGCGTTACCCCCGCTTCACAATGCTGGGCCAGGCAGCAGGGGCTGTGCGGGTGGCCTGGCAGGGGCTGGGGCAGCTGGTTCCGGAGCTGTGGATCGACACCACTGGGTGGGCCTTCCCCTACCCGCTGGTGCGCCTCGCTGGCGCACGCGTGGCGGCGTACGTGCACTACCCCACCATCAGCACAGACATGCTGCAGAGGTGGGCTCGCGCCGGGTTTGACTGTTGTGGAAAGAATGCCCCGGTGCCTGTGCACCGCACTCCATGCTCGCTTACCCTTGACGTCTGCCTGCCTGCCGCCACGCAGCACCCAGCCATGACCCTGGCACACCTTTACCACCGCTTCTTCTTGCTGTCCCTGCCTGCCGCAGGGTGTGGGACCGGGACTCCCTGTACAACAACAATGAGGAGGTGGCGTCCAGCCCCGCCAAGAGCCTGGCCAAGCTGGCATACTACCACTGCCTTGCGCTGCTCTATGGCGTGGTGGGCGCCTTTGCCCAGGTGAGGTGGGCGGCCGGCATGCTGTGGGGTGGGTGTCAGTGCTGCCGGCCAAGCTGGCATGACCCCACTGCCTCTCGCGCTGCTCTATGGCGTGGTGGGCGCGTCTGCGGCGGCCGTTTTATGTTTTCAAATAGGCTAAATGCTGTGCTTGTGCGGTGGGCAGGTGGGTGTATGGGTTCAATGTGCAGCGTGCACGTATGTGACATGCGTACCTGACATGCCCCTGCGCCCTGCTCACCGCCTGCACCGCTGCTGCTGCTCCCACCCCCGCAGGTTGTGATGGTGAACAGCAGCTGGACGCGGCGGCACATTGGCGAGCTGTGGTGGCAGTGGAACAAGCCTGAGCGTGTCTACCCGCCCTGCGACACGCGCGCGCTGCAGGCACGCGGGGGTGGGGGGCGGGGGCGGGGGCGGGGCGCTGGCGGGTCAGGGAAAGCGGCTGCACTGCTGCCCATAATTGCTACACCGTTGTTTGCTTGCCCGCTCAGCTCCTAAATCTGCACCCCGTGTGCCCTTCTACCAAATCGAGCCTGGCCTGGCGCTGCCCCTCGCCCCCCTGATGTTGCCCCCTTGCTCTATCATTTCCCACAATCTCCCACCGGACCGCCGGCTCAGGAGCATCTACCTCACGCGAATGGCCAGGTTTTCTTTGCTCCTCCCCTCCCCTCACATCTTCCTGCTCACGACAACTCGACGTGCAGGCGCTGCCCCTTGACCGCCGGCTCAAGCACGTCTGCCCTTGTATCAATAGCCAGATTTTCTTCACCCCTCCCCTCCCCTCACACCCTCCCCTCATGTCGACCCCACCTGCAGGCGCTGCCCCTTGACCGCCGGCTCAAGCGCATCTACCTCCTGTCCATAGCCCAGTTCCGGCCCGAGAAGGACCACGCCCTGCAGCTGCGCGCGCTGGCGGCTGCGCGGCGCAAGGCGGAGGGGATGCA
The DNA here is from genome assembly GCA_029339195.1 of Micractinium sp. NFX-FRZ. Lineage (NCBI taxonomy): Eukaryota > Viridiplantae > Chlorophyta > Trebouxiophyceae > Chlorellales > Chlorellaceae > Micractinium > Micractinium sp. NFX-FRZ. The sequence continues at coordinate 29,336 of JAPTJF010000243.1, forward strand.
CGACGAGGCGGGGTATGCTGTGCTGGGGGCGCACCTGAAGCTGGTGGGCAGCTGCCGCAATGCGGAGGACGAGCAGCGGATAGTGGAGCTCAAAGGTGGGTGTGGGTGTGGGTGTGGGGTGGGGTGCGATGAGGAGTGCATGGCAGGTGGGGACGGAGCTTGGCCGCTCCCTGCCCCGCCTGCACTCGTACCCAGCTGCCTCTGCCCCGGGCCCCGCTCCCTCCCTTCCCCCCTCGCCGGCCCATCCGCCCGCCTCCCGCCCTTCCCCCCCTGCTGCAGCGCTGGCCGAGGAGCTTGGGCTGGGGGACTGCGTGGAGTTTGTGGTCAACGCGTCCTTTGACCAGCTGCGCGCGCTGCTGGGGGACGCAGTGGCGGGGCTGCACACCATGGTGGACGAACACTTTGGCATCTCTGTGGTGGAGTACATGGCGGCAGGTGGGCGGGTGACGTGGGCGCCTTGTGAGGCTTGGGGGAGCTTGGGCAAACTGCTGGGGGCTGGGGCTGGCTGGTGAGTGGGCAGGTGGGAGAGGGTTGCCATGCGCCGGTGTGCCAGGAAGGTGGGTGGACACTACGAAGCCTGCCTGGTGACCTCCCAACGCACCCTGCCCCCTCACCTCACCTCTAGGCCTTCGCCTCTGAGAGCCTCCAAAGCCCACCCGTTCCCCCTCAACTCTACCACCCGCCGCCCCCGGCCCCGCTGCAGGCGTGGTCCCCATTGCGCACGACTCGGCGGGGCCTCGTGAGGACATTGTGCAGCCCGAGCCCGGCATGCACGGCGCGCCAGCTCAGCCCACGGGGTACCGCTGCAGTACCCTTGAGCAGTACGCAAACGCCATCATCGAGGTGGTGGGCATGGGGCAGCTGGAGCGCATGCGCGTGGCGGCGGCCGCACGCCGCCGGGCCGCCCAGTTCTCCGACCAGCGCTTCCAAAAGGAGTTTTTGGCGTGCCTGGAGGACGTGCTGCCGCTGGGGCGCAGCAGCCAGCAGCCGCGCAACGTGCTGCAGCCGGGTGGCTGACGCGCGGTGCGCTGGCGGCGCAAGGCGTGTGGGCAGCAGGGGGGAACCTGCTTCGCACCGCTCGCTGCTCTGCAAGACGGGGCGGGAGGGCCCAATGTGCCAGGCAGTCCTGCGCCGCCAGCCGGCTTGGTTCGATCTACACTGCGCCTCCCAGGCTACTTTTTTTGCTATGCCTGGCCCTGGCTGCGGCAGCACCATGCCCAGCACCGCCCACCTCATAGCGTGCTCTTTGAGAACACAAATCTTTGCTGCACCGCTCTCTTTGCTCTCACCCTGCTACCCCGTTCCACCTGCATTCCCTTACCATGTCTCCAGATCTGTGTGCTGCCCCGCGCCTGTCGCCTGATTCAAGTGGGCAGCAGCAGGCGTGTATAGAGCCACTGAATTCACAGAAACAGCGCCAAATGCGCATGGGGCGGGTGGGGGAGTGGGACCAGACAGGCGGTGGCAGCAGCGCTGCTGTGCAGCGCCCGCTGACGGGTGACAGGGCAGGCAAGGGCCCAGGGACGGGACCGAGGTTGGGGGCACGTCCAGAGACCCGCCCCTGATGTTGAGCAAGCATCAAGTTAACACTGCACGTAATAAGCAGGAATGGAGGTGCCAGCCGGCTGGCATGAGGGGGCCAGGCAGGGTGGAGACAGCTGCCACGGCCTGAGGATAAGGTTGGGATGGGGAAGTCATGGGTCTTGGACAGGGGGGAGGGGAAAAAACAAAACGTGGGGGCGACGGGGCACATGCGGGAGGCGCGCGGGAAGGAAAGAATCGGTGGCGGCCACGTGGACGGCCTGCCACAAGAATGGGGGAGCAGCTGCACCCCCGCCGCGTGGCTGATGCTGCTGCTCCCGTCGGGCAAAATAACTGCAGCCTGATTCCTGCCTGGCACACGTTACTGCCCGCCTCCCTGCTGCTGGTACTGCGCCAGTTGCGGGGCACCCGGCTGGGGGCCCATGGGTGGGAAGCCAGAGTACGGCATGGCCATACCATAAGGGGTGAAGCCCGGCATCATGCCAGGGGGGTGCATGCCGCCGCCCGCCTGCTGCCCGCCCCCGGCACCGCCGGGTGCAAACGGCTGCTGCCCAGCCGGCGGACCCATGTACTGCTGCTGCCCGCCCGCAGGCGGGCCCTGCGGCAGGTACTGCTGCTGCTGCTGCTGCTGCTGCGCCTGCTGCTGCGCCTGCTGCGCCTGCTGCTGCGCCTGTGCCTGCGCCTGCTGCACTCCCGCCGCCGCCGGCATCGCCGTCCCGCCCGCCTCTCCTGGCAGCGGGTCATTCCCCTCCTCCCGAGGCACAATGTCCACCAGAAAGTCGAAAATGTCTGCAGCGGAACAGAGTGATCCATAGTTAAATGTAGGTGTTGAAGGTTCGCCCAGGAAGTGAAAACATGTGCATCGGATGGCGAGTGGACAGTAGTCAAAGGCGGGTGCACACGGTCAGCAGGATCCGGGGCTCGGGTACAAGGTGCAAAGTGGGCGAATGTGTGTGTAGCAGCCCAAAGCAGCAGAAGCGCAGGGCGGCCAGTGGCCGGGGCAACACATCCAGGGCTGTGCACCTCCAACGCTGCCCTCACTCCATCACCCCTACCAGGCAGGCAGGCAGGCAGGCAGGCAGGCTGACAGCCGGCCGGGCCCCTGGCTGGACACCAGCGGCCCCCCAGCCCACCCACCGGTGCGTGCGATGGCGGTTGCTACGTCGCTGCGCTGCATTGTGCGGCGCTTGAACTCGCTTGCGGCGCTCCACGACCGAACAGTCAGCTCCTGCACAGGCGGGGCAAGCAGACGGGGGTGGCGGCAGCAAGCGTGAGGCAGGGGCCACGGACGCAGACACGCGGCAACAGAGCGCGCATCCTCAGTGCACCAATCGCCACAAGTTTGGACCATTCATTGCACACCAGATTGTGCCATTAACCTCGCGCCCACCCCTGATCAATGGCCATGAGCCCTCGCTGCCCACCCCATCCCCCCGAGCTCTGCGCACATTCAATTCAATTCAATTCAACATTCAAAAAATCGAGTCCAGCCACCCCCACCCTTGCACACACACGACCTCGCATGTGCAGGCATCATTGCGCAGCTGCGGTACGGCTGGCATGCCAGCGGCCTGCGCTGCCATCTCCCCACCTGAATGAAGAACTCGCATGCGCGGGCAAACAGCACTGGTGCCTCCGCACTGATCATGCGCACATCCTCGTCGCTCTTCATGATCTGATTTAGTGATTGATGCAGGGGAGGGGAGGGGAGGGGAGGAGGGAGGGGTGAGAGAGAGGCAAGTTCCGATCGTTTGCAAATCCTTGTCTCTCCTCATGATTTTAGATGCAGGGAGGAGGCGGGCAGGGCAGGAGGAAGGGGAAAGCAGGCAGAGGCTGGTCACACCCTGACATCCCCCAGCAGTCCCGCACAGCACAGCGCACCTCCATCCCAGCCAAGCCAGCCCCCAACCCCCACACCGCCGCCTACATCCAAACCTTCAGTGTGTATCGGCAACGCCCTGGCGCCCTCCCACACGAGTGAGCACACCCCAGCACTCAGCTCACCTTTTTTATGCGCGCCAGCGGCAGCGCCTGCGTCTTAAAATCCGCCAGCGCCTCGCTGTGCTCATCCACCTCCTGCTGCGCCTGGTCCCAGAACTTGCGCAGCTCCTCTCCCAGCTGCTGCTGCGCGTACAGCTGCTGCACGTAGGTGGAGGATGGGTAGAGGCCGTTGCCGGCCGCGCCGCCGCCCGCGCTGCCGCCGCCGCCCTGCTGCCCCGCCGCCGCGCCGTCCTGCATGGTGACATGGTGCGACGCATGGAAGGAGGTCAGAATAGGGGGCAAGGGGTATAAGTTAGTGTGCTGCTGCATTTACGTTAAAATGTAAGCGGCCCAGGCAGCTCTGGAAGCTGGGTGGCGACGGTGTGGCGGCGGGACGCGGCGAGGCCACGCTGGGCCTTGCTCCAGCCAGCAAGCCGTGCCGGGCAGATGATTTCCCGCGGCTCTACCTGCTGAGCGCTGCATGGCGACGTGCCCCCAAACAGGGCGCCCCCAAACAATTCGGCCCCACTGTCGGGACCCGGGAAGAAGCTCCGCCCGCGCCAAACGCTTGCAGGCCGATACAAACACCGCTGCAGCCCCCCACCTGCTGCCCCGCCGGTGGGAAGGGGGCTCCCGCTCCGTGGTTCTCCATCCGGCTTGCGCTACAGCCTCCTGGCCGCCTGAGTAGTGCTGACAGCGATCGCAAATGCCGGGTGACGTCCACGGGGCTGGGTACTTCTGAGATGCCACTGCATGCTGTGCAACTCGCCAGCAGGGGTGACGGCCCGGATGGAGGGCCAGGCAGCCGGAGGCAACCTTTCATGCTCCACTTCAACATGATAATGAACAAATGGCTCAACTGGCATCCATGCACACGTCATTTGCATGGCAGATCATTTTTTGAGGTGTACTCGGTCGCCCTACACCGCCCCGCCCGCACCGCACCGCACGCGCCTCCTGCCCCATTCTTTGACAGTCCTGCACTTCTCAAGCCAAAAGGTAGCCAAGATCATGAGAACAGTACGCCTTTGGTGCGGCCCTCATATGGATATGCAGCTGCTACAGTAAGCAGGTCGCATGCCTGCCCAGCTTGCTACCTTTCTAAGCGCCGGCTTTGGCATGGGAGCACAAGAAGAAGGGCCCGCAAGTGAGGTAAAATTGTCTGTGAGTGTTTCTCGAGTGGAGTGGTGTGAAGGGACGCCGATTTGGTGGGCGCATGCCTCTGGAGAAAGCTGCCAGCCCGAACCCCCACCAGCCTAGGCCCTCATAAATCACTCGTGCCAGCACTGCACTTTCCTCCCCTTGCCTTCCCCCCCGGTGCACGCTCTTGCCTCACGCTGCTGCCCAAGGATGCTTCATTTCGAAATGAATTCAGGACACCATGTCAGTGATGACTCGTAGATGACACCAAGCGTAACAATGAGGGCATATGCAATGTTGCTGTGCGCTCATTCGTGGGGGAAGGTGCGGCAGAGGATGTGGCATGTGTGTGGGCGAAGAGAGCAGCCGATCGGCAAGTTGCAGGCAGCGACCAGAGGTGAGCCTGCCAGGAGTGCTTGTCGAGCGGTCAAGGGAGCCCTGCCTTCTGTCGCGCACCAGGCAGAGCATGGCCGCACTTCAGGCCGCGGTAAAACAGAGGCCGCCCCTTTCCACCCAGGGCCCTGTGCCAGAGGGAGGGGCTGCCAACTTGGCGGTGTCTGCGGAGGTCCTGGCCACTTGACTTGGTGCCACCTCATCAGGCTACATAATGATGAAGCCATAGCAGTGCCTTGCTGAGTTAAGCCTTGGGTCACGAAAAAAGCCCCAGTGTTGAAGCCTGCCGGGCGCAGTGCCAGACTTCCGTGGGCGCAGCAGGGAGACCAGCGGGCGCGGCACGTGCCTCGGCAGTGCTTTATTTTCAGTTTGATTGTGAAGGGAACTCAGCCTGCCACTGCCTTGGCGGCTCCACACAAGTGAGCGTGCATGACATGGAGTAGGAACCACGTGGGGCTGCTGATGCAAGCAGGGGCAGCTGTGGTGGCGTCGGTCCCGTGCACAGCGGCGGCGTTGTGCCTTGGCGGCAATGAGACTGGCATGTTGCCGGTTGGGCTTGCTGCACCGCAGATGGTGGAAGGGCAGCGATCGTCTTATCGCAGTCCACACTGGCAGTTGGAAGCTAAGCAGAGCTCATGACATGAGCTACCCACTGCCACCTCAGCGGGGTCCTTCCCCACCACACGGAGTCTTACTCCCTTGCTTTCCGGGCTGCAGGCTTCTTCTGTTCCGACGGCACGTGACAAATCCTTCAGTTTACAGAGCGGTAACACTCGTGACTGCGCTCTCCAGCTCCCGCAGGTCACATACGACTCACTCCCTCACATTCAGCATCACAAGGGGCACCCAGCCAGCCTGAGCTGCCCACCTGCCTGGCCCGACTACCCGTCGAGGTTGTTCCGCACCTGCTGTCGTCGCCAGCTCAGAACTGCTCGCCATGACGAGCACGGAACCGCAGAAGCGATCCAAGCCGCAGCCGAAGCCAGCGTACCCCACGGTAAGGGCAGGAGGCAGGAGTGGGCACCTTCCTGCAGCACCCGCCCAGCCGCCAGCGGCTGCCGGTCAAGAAGGTGCGGCGGTCAAATGAGTTGCAACCTCCTGCCTTGTTTGCCTACCTTTGTCAGGTATGGTCCCGGCTGCACCAGCAGCTGAAGCCTGAAGAGATTAGATTGGACATGGAATTGCTGCACGTGGCAGCGGCAGCAGCAGCAGGCGACAACGGCGACGCTGCCTCGGCGCGGCTGGGAGTTGCGGTGCCTCTGCAGCTGGTATCTCCCGCCGCCGCAGCCCCTTCTCCGCCGCTGCAAGAGAGCTGGCTGGAGCCGCCACCCTCAGGCAGCCACGGCCACCCAGCAGGGCCAGCCGCGCAGCGGGGGGCGCTGACGTGGCCGGCGGCGCCGCCGCCGGGCACGCCGGCGCCTGCCGCCTCCGGGGCCTCTGAGCGGCCGCAGCGCAGCCACAAGCGGCCGGCACGTTACAGCGGGGAGGAGGTGTCGCAAGACATGATTTCCAGAGCAGAGGTGGAGGAGAGGGAGCGGAGGCGGGAGGGGCACCACGAGCGGGAGGAAGAGAGGCTGGCGGCGGCGGCAGCAGCCTTTGCGGGCCCTGTACCCATGCCAGCTGTTCACGCGGGCGCAGCAACAGCAGGCGTGGGGTGGCTGCCACGGCATCGCCCGCCATCGGGGCAGGCTGATTCGCACAGCATAGCAGCGTCTCCAGAGAGAGCAGCGCCATCCGGGCCGGCACTTGCTGCGGTGGGGCGGGGGGCGATGCCAGCTGGTGGGCAGCAGCAGCAGCAGCAGCCAGTGCCAGTGCAGCAGCAGCAGCAACACTGGCGGGCGCCCTTGCCTACCTGGAAGGAAGAGCCTGCGGCAGCAGCATGGCAGCCGATGCAGCACGTGCACCCGCGTGCATCCACACATGCCGGGCCCTCGGCTGGCGGCTGGCCAGCCCTGCCAGTGAGCTCTTTCCCTGGTTCAGGCTGGCTGCTGCGGCCACATGCGCAGGCTCAGCTTCAGGCGCCGCCGCAGCCTAGCACCCCGGGCGCGCAGGCGCCGGCAAACGGCGGCATGAGGACCCCTGCAGGCACGGGCGGCGCGCTGCACATGGCGGGGGCACATCAGCATGAGCGGCAGCAGCAGCAGCAGCAGCAGCCTGTGCTGCCAGAGCAGCAGCAGCAGCAGCGGCAGCAGCAACCGCTGCCTCTGGTGGTAGCTGACCTGCTTGCGCCGCCACCTCAGCTCAGCATAGAGCAGGTACAGGCGGTGCTGCGGCACCTGCTTGCCAGGCAGGGGTTTGGCGCCCAGCCGCCGCTGCCGCCGCGCCATCCGTAGGCCTGCAGGAGCACAGCATGCACGCCGCCCTCCTTTGATTGCGTGACCGTTTCTCACATATCCTGCTGCGGCATGTACCATTACCTTGATGTACGACCTCTCGTGTGCCACGCCTCCTTTTAAGCGCCTTGTAAGTAAGCCCCAGCCCACCGGCAGCAGCGGCAGTGCTTACAGGTCTGTGGTATTTGCCGTGGGATTGGTGGCCCTGTGAGCCTGCAAGCCACTCTTTGACATCATATGCAATCGACATGTGTTGTGTGCCATGCCCACAGCACCCCCCCAACGCCTGCAGTGAGGTACCAGGCGGCGCTGGCGGCACAGCGTACACAGCAGCAGCGGCGGCGGCATGTGTGGAAGGTGAAGGGCGCCGATTTCTCCATCGCTTTATTGTAGCGGCATCTGTGGGCTGTACAAGGCTCATTGGGGCTGCAGAGGCTGCGGGGCTGCACCATGCACGCCTCCCTGACCAAAACAACCCCGCAGGTGGCAGCCCGCCCGCAAACCGTCGCTGCCAATCACGCGGTCCAGTGCCAGTCTGCTTACGCTAGCACCGTCCTCCCGCAGCGGCATGCTCGGCGCCCGACCATGCGGAGGAACGTGACTTGCCAGGCTGCCTCCCCCGCTGGGGGAGAGGCGCCCACCAAGGTGGTGGAGACTGGACTGCCGCGGACGGCCGTTGTGGGCGTGCTGGGAGGCGGGCAGCTGGGGAAAATGATGGGGCAGGAGGCGGTGAGCGGGGTGGGCGGGAGGGACGGCGGGCTTGGTTGTCTGCCCTGCATGCAAATCGATGTCTCTGTCTGGTTTCGCAGCAGTGGAGGGCCTGCCATTACGTCGAAAGATATACAGGAACCGCATGCATGCCTGCTTTCATGCACACGCATGTGCATCGAGCGGTGCCGCTGCTGCCGCCGCTGCTTAAGCAGCCCAGCCCGTGCATGCCCCATCGCCCTGCTGCCCCCGCCCCTGCCCGCAAACTTCGTCACACCCCGCAGGCCAAGATGGGTGTGAGCCTGCGCGTGCTGGATCCCACACCCGACTGCCCGGCCTCGGTGGTGGCGCAGCAGACGCTGGGGTCCTTCCGGGACCCGGCGGCGGTGCAGCAGTTTGCGCAGGTGCGCTGGGCGGGGCTGAAGGCATGGCACTTGGCAATGTATTCGTGAAGTCAGTACTGCACGCTGTGGCAGCTGGCATAGAGCAAGCGCTGTTGAGCATGTTATTCATGCCAAGCATTCCCATGGCTTTTATGACTGCAGGGGTGCGACGTGCTGACGGTGGAGATTGAGCACATTGATGCAGATGCCATGCAGGTGGGTGCTGCTTGCGCACTGCACTGCTGATGCTGAGGCTGCTGAGGCTGCCACCGCATATCCTGCTATTGTTGAGGCTGCCACTGTGGCTGCTGCTGTGGCTGCTGAGGCTGCCACTGGGGCCTGCTGCCGCTGCTGTGCTGCTGTCGCTTGCTTCTGCCGGTGCTGGCAAGAGGGGCAGCGCCGCAGGCTTCAGTCATGCCGCGCTGCCCCTGCTGTGTTGCCTGCCCCACCTCCCGCTTCCCGGCGCCCCTCCCCACGCACCCCGGCCCCCTATTTCACTGCCACCCCCGGCCCTCTCCTGCACTGCCATTCCCCCTCACAACAGGCGGTGGCTGACCAGTCGGGCGTGGAGGTGCAGCCCACCCCCCAGACGATGCGCGTCATCCAGGACAAGTTTGTGCAGAAGGAGCACTTCCAGGCGGTGGGCGTGCCCCTCCCAGAGTACCGCAAAATCAACTGCAGCAAGTGCGCTGAGTCGGCGGGCAAGGCGTTTGGCTACCCCTACATGCTGAAGAGCCGGAAGTGAGTGTGGGGAGCGGCTGGGCGCGGGGGGAGGCACGGGTGGGGCGGGTGCTAGTGCAGCTCGTGTGGGGAGTCGGCGGGCTAGCCGTGCATGCTGATGGAGTGGGGGGGAAAGGAAGGCGGGTGGGGTGCTCAGGAAGCGTTCTGAACCGAAGCTTGGCCGTGGGCAAGGTGATAGTAGACAGCGTTGGTGAGCAGAACAGAACGGACGGGGCGTGTTGCGCTGCCGGCCCTCCTCCTCCCAATCTCCCTGCCTCACCGGTCGCAGCTGCCCCCGCTCGCTCCCACCCCAAGCACCCCCCCGCAGCTCCGCTCACTTGATCCCCTGCTCCGCTTCCCACCCTGCTCATGCCCTTGCCCCCATCCCCCCAGGCTGGCCTACGACGGCCGTGGCAACGCCGTGGTGCGCAGCGAAGCCGACATCCCCGCCGCCGTCGAGTCGCTGGGAGGTTACGAGAAGGGGCTGTATGCCGAGAAGTGGGTGCCTTTTGTGTGTGAGCTCGCCGTGATGGTGGTGCGCTCTAGGGACGGCTCCGTGGCCTCCTTCCCAGTGGTACAAACAATCCACAAGGACAACATCTGCTGGACGACCGAGACGCCGGCGCGCGTGCCGGCGGGCGCGCAGAAGGCGGCGCAGGCGGTGGCGGAGCAGGCGGTGGCGACGCTGGAGGGTGGGTGCAGGGGTGGGGTGGGGCCGAGGCCGGGCGAAAAAATTGGGCCGGCCTGCTCTGTGTCTATGCTGCTCTGGGCGCTGGAACTTGCACTGGCTGCTGCCTCTCTGCCTGCCTGCCCGCCTCGCCTGCCTGCCCGTCTGTTGCCCGCCGTGGCCAACCTGATGCTGGCCCCTGCCCAGCCCCGTCACTGCTCCCCCCAACCCCACTCTGCACAGACGCAGCTGTGTTTGCTTGGCAGCTCCCCCCTGCACCTGTTATTCCGCTGAAACCGCCATCTCATGTGTTGACACGCGGATGGCAGGCATGCGGGGGCGTGTTTGGGGCACTGTTCCTGCTCCGTTACAGCTCCACCATCCTGATGAGGCGGACCCCTTTGCTTCCCCTATCCTCCACCCCTGCAGGGGCGGGCGTGTTTGGCGTGGAGACCTTCCTGCTGCCCGACGGCTCCATCCTGCTCAACGAGGTGGCGCCCCGCCCCCACAACAGCGGGCATTACACCATCGAGGCCTGCCCCAGCTCCCAGTTTGAGGCGCACCTGCGGGCGGTGCTGGGCTGGCCGCTGGGGGACACACAGCTGCGGGTGGGGGCCTCCATCATGCTCAACATACTGGGGGAGGCGGATGGGGAGGAGGGAGAGCGGCGGGCACACGAGCTGATGGGGCGCGCGTACGCGACACCTGGCGCAAGCGTGCACTGGTACGGCAAGGCGGGGGTGGCGGCGCAGCGCAAGATTGGGCACATCACGATTGTGGGCAAGGACAACGAGGAGTGCCGGCAGCGTCTGCGCGCCATCGACTCGGGTGGGTTGGCTGGGGAGTGGGATGGGGAGCGTGTCGGTGTCGCTGTCTTTGCCAGGGGACGGAGGCTGGAGACTGGCAGCGGCGGCTGCGTGCCATCGTTCTGGGTGCGCCAGGAGGTCCTGCTCACCATGCTTTCTTCCTCCTGTCGAGGCGGCCACCAGGAAATGTTGCGGCACCCCCTTCCTGCTCGCCATGCTTTCCCCTTTTCTCCGCCCAACCGTCGCCCCCTGCACTGGCTGCCGCCGCCGTGAAGGCGGACACCAACGAAGGCTGCAGCACCCTCTCCCTGCTCACCATGATTTTCCGCTCCAGCCCCCCTTCACAGCTCACCACGCCTTCGCCCTCCTCCCGAACCGCCCCCCTGCAGTGGCTGCCGACGCTGTGGAGGCGGCCACCAGCAAGGTGGCGGCGGAACTGCAGACGGGCGGCGCCAGTGGCGGCACCGGCGGCCCCGCTGTGGGGATCATCATGGGCTCAGACTCAGACCTGGCCACCATGAAGGTGAGTGAGCTGCTGGGCGGAAAACTAAAAATGCTGCCCTCACACGCTGTTGTGCGTCTGGGGGATTGTGGTCGTAAGAGAGAAGAGGAACAAAGAAATTCCACTAGTATCGGCTGGGGTGTAAGCTGTGACCTTCGTGCTTGATCCCAGAACGTTTCGTCGTGCTGTCCTGATATGCCCCTCTGCCGCCTGCAGGCAGCTGCCGAGATCTTGGAGGAGTTTGGCGTGCCCTGCGAGGTCACCGTGGTGTCGGCGCACAGGTGGGCTGGGGGTGGTTGCCACATGCGGGCCTTTCACCCGAGTGTGTCTTGCACCACGCCCAAGCGCTTGTTCTGGGTGTGGCCCCTCCGCCCACGAGCACATCATCTCACCCCACCCACCCTACCCCACCTTACCCCATATCCCTGCCCTTTTCCTTCCCGGCAGGACGCCCGAGCGCATGTTTGAGTATGCCCGCTCCGCCCACAAGCGCGGCATCCGCGCCATCATCGCCGGCGCCGGCGGCGCTGCCCACCTGCCCGGCATGGTGGCCGCCATGACCCCCCTCCCTGTCATCGGCGTGCCGGTCAAGCCCGCGGGGGCACACTTGGACGGAGTGGACGCGCTGCTGAGCATTGTGCAGATGCCACGTGGCGTGCCGGTTGCCACGGTGGCGATTGGCAACGCCGCCAATGCTGGGCTGCTGGCGGTGCGCATCCTGGCCAGCGCAGATCCTGCCATGCTGGCAAAGATGGAGGCGTACCAGGAGGGGATGACGCAGACGGTGCTGGGCAAGGCGGCGCGGCTGGAGGAGAAGGGGTGGCGCGAGTACTGAGGCGGCAAGCGGCCACACAGAGAGACGGCGGCGCGGCGGCGGCGGCGGGGCTGGCATGCAGCAGCCTGGGCCGGAACCGTGTGCGGCTAGTGTGAGCTCCACCTCCGCCCGCCTCTCGTGACGATGATGAGAACACACAGATGCTGGACGTGACACACCTCCCCACCCAAATTGACCCTTGCTGCTGCAGTATGTTTTGCTTCCCTGCCCACCTCTGCTTGCACTCTTTGTCTGCTCTGATCTACGTCTCTCACCGGTTCAAGATTCGTGTTGTTGTGCGAGGGCAGCGGGGAGGCCGTTCCCGCCTTGCTACTACTCCTCCTCCCTTGCAACTATCCTCCTTGCTGTAATCTCACAGAGAATACCGAGCTTGGTAGCAGCAGTTGGCTGTCAACGGCATTCTTCCTGCCGCCGTGCCTGCTGGCCTCCCCACCGCCATCCATACTGGCAGCAACTCTGCACCCTAGCACCCGCCCGTGACAGCTGTGATCCACATTCAAACAGTGGTACCTCCCACAGCATTGGCTTGGCAGGGACAGGCTGTTCCATGTGCCAGCTAGACTGCGTGACCCAAGGTTGTTTTCAAAAGGGCATGGCAGCTCAAGTACAACAGGTGGTGGGAGGAAAGCGCAGGGGCGAGCGCAGCAGCAGGAGGGAACAGGGAGGAATTGTTGGTGGGGCGCTGAGGCCGCAGCGGGAGGCCTTGCCGGGTTGGGTGCGATGCTGCGGACAAGTGGAGGCGGAGAGGGGAGCAGCAGGTCGGGTACAAAAGCAGCAAGGGGGGAACAACCGCAAAGAGAGGGGCCGGCACACAGGAGTGAGGGTACAACACGTGCATCATTCGCAGGGGAAGAGAACAGGGGCCCCTCGGAAGGCCGAGCAGGTAGGCGCAGGCAGCGAGCGGGCAGGCATCAAGTTCCTGCCTGCCTGCCATGCTGCCTCCACAGCTGCTCAGTCGTTGGATTGGCGGCATAGATGCTGCCGCCAGTGCTCAGCAACAGGAGCAGCAGCAGCCTCAATCAAAGCTGATCAGCGGAGCCTCGTCAGCGGGCGGCCGAGTGGTCGTGGCCGCGGGCGGGGGCGCCAGCGCAGCAGCGGGCGCCGCCGCTGCCGCTGCCGTGGGGCCCGCTGCTGCCGGCTCGGCTGGCGCGTTCTGCTCATCCAGGCAGCGGCTGAGCATGTCGAAGGCTTCAAAGGCCTTGGCAAACACGGTTTCGTTGCCGCCCTGCGGTTTGGGAACCGTGCGTGCCAGCGGGGCAGAGGTCCGAGTCAGCATGGGGCGGCGCCAGAGCCAGCGGTGCATGCAAGGCGCGCATGGGGCGCAATGCGATTGCTGCCACAGGTGCAAGGCAGAAGCAATGCAGTGCACCCTGGCAGTACTGACATTAACCCATGGTGATTGCTGATGGCCCCAAGCAGCTGCCCTACAGCTGCTACCCGGAGCCCAGCCAGCGCCACCCCAACATGTTCGTGAGCAGTGATGAAGTAGCACGCAATGCACCCCAACGCAATCCAGAAGCACAAGCAGCCGCCCCACCTGGTAGTCGCTGATGGCGCCGCGCAGCTGCGCCTGCAGCTGCTCCCCCTTGTTCTTGATGTCCGCCATGGCCGCCCCGCCCTCGCCCATGGCCACCATCTCCCACAGGATCTCGGCGGCATCCCGCGCCAGCAGGCACAGCTCCTGCAGCTCGTCGGCCTGTTGGGAGGGGAGGGGAGGAGGAAGGGCGTGTGGGGAAGTCGAGTGAGGTGGGAGGGTGGTCTCATAGGCGGGCTGGCAGAAGAACAGGGGGGTGGGTGAGTTAGCAAGGTGGGCTGCTGGCTAGTGATGTTCAGAGGTGCATCAGCGGTTGCACCACATGCTCCGATGGGGGAGCAGCAGGCGGAGCAGCTTGTAGGGGGGCAAGAGTTGTTAGGTGGGGTGTGGAGAGTTGACTGCCAGCTGGCGGCGTGAGGATGAGCCAAGGGACGGGCGCAGGAGCGCTGTGGCAGCTGCAGCTGTGTGCTCGCCAAGGGCAGGGAAGGCTGGCAGGCTAGAGGTGCGAGCGCAGGCAGAGATGCGCCTGAAGAGGGAGCAACATCTTTGGTGACCGCCCACCCACAGTGCTCACAAACGTGGCCTCACACCGGCACTTGCCGGAACGTCCTGCACCCCTGCCCCACGCTGCTGCCCACCTGCGACGGAAGCGGCAGCGCCGAGGTGCGGTGCACTCCTGCTGCTGCCGGCGCCGCGCCGTAACCCTGCGCGGGCGGCTGGTAGCCGCCGACGCTGGGCGGCGGCGGATATCCGCTGTAGCCGCCAGGCGCGGGGCGGTAGCCGGCGGCGGCGCCGCCGGGCGCACCCACGCCGTGCTGCCTCTCATACTCCTCCTGTTCGTGCACATCCGACACCAGGGGCCGCTCTAGAGTGTTCAGCTCGTCATAACCCTGCGCAGAAGGCGGGGAGGGCACAGGTGAGAGGTAAGGCTGAGGCGCAGGTGCCGTGATCTCGCGGCCCAGCAAGAAGTCGAGGGTCCGAGGCCCCACCTGGGCTTTGGCGCCAAGCAGGCTCTTGAAACGATTCTGGAAGCTCTCCAATTTGCTCTTGAAGTTGGACATGCTGCACTGCGCCTCGATCGCTGGGCCTGCAGGGACTGTGGGGGCTGCTCCCGCCTTGGATCGCCACACTGACCGTACGCGGCTGTCGTCACGCAACGAGGGTGGCGTTTCAGGCCATGCCCCTGCTGCTACGCTCGTGCTGCGCCGAGGGGGCCCAAATGCCCTAGGCCGCTCCGCCCGCATCCCCATCGCCCAGTGCATCGTGTGCATCGCCCACCTGCGATACCAGTAGCGACACCCAGCGTAGCTGCAGAAGGCCAGCTGACCTCCGCATCAGACGACGGTAGCAGGGTTCTTTGCGCTTGCTGCCCGGCAATCCCATCCACGATCGCCTCACGTCACTGACACTCGATGGCCACCGCCATGACTTGCGCCGCCAGCCTGCGGCAGGCCACCACTGGCGTGGCGGGGGCGGAGCGGAGGACTGTGCGCGGCTGCCGCCTGGCACAGTCGCTGGCAGGCAAGTGTTGATGGTTGGCAGTTGCAGCGGCATTTGTGAGTGGCTGCAAAGCACAGAAACAGCAGCTGCAGCGCCATCATCTGCCCAAATGAACTGGCAATGCAGATCGCTCCCTTCTCTGCTCACCGCCGCCCCTCCTCTGCTTGCTGATGGCATGCAGGGCGGACCCTGTCGGTCCCTAGCACCCGCAGCGGCAGCCTGCGGCGACGCAAGGTGCGAGCACCGCACTGTCCTGCCTACCTGCGCTGCCTCCTACCTCACGCCCCGCACAAATGTCCCTGATGCGTCCCTTGATGCGTCCCTTGGCTAGGCCAGTGCTTGCCGCTCCTCCACCTGAGCTCCTCCACCTGATCATTGGTCCCCTGTTCTCTCTCCAAATGCACCGCCGCTGCCACTGAACCCGGCCAATCACATGTTGCAGGCGGCATGCAGCGGCATGCGGGTGCTCGCTTCAGCCGACATCCCTGGCGACTTTAGCATCCCAGCAGCGCCCATCTTGATTCCAGAGGGGCCCTGGAAGGAAATTGAGGGCTGCGTGTGCGCCCCCAAGGGCTTCAAGGCACAAGGTGGGCAGGGGGCCAGGGGCAGGGGCAGGGGCGAGACGAGCGGGCAGACAAGCTGGTTGGAAAATGGAGGATAAACAGGCATGCCCCGTTGAAGATCCAGGTTGTGCTCAGCTCCCCACCTTCACCAACACACAGTCACCATGCATGGCTGCACCCACCCCTGGTTTGGTTGTCATCACACTCGCTGTCCCAACCCGGTGCGCACCCACCCCTGGCCTGCTCTCACCACCTCACCCTCTCCCTCTGCCTGCCTGCCTCCCACTCTGCCTCCCTCCGTCTTCTCACACGCAGGCATGTACGGCGGCCTGCGTGCCAAGGGCACCAAGGCTGACCTGGCGCTGATCACGTGCGACGGCGAGGCGGTGGCCGCCGGCGTCTTCACCCTCAACGTCATGTGCGCCGCCCCCGTGCTGTACTGCAAGGAGGTGCTGGCGAAGCGGGACACCGTGCGCGCGGTGCTGGTGAGTGGGCGGGCCTTGGACATGTTCTGCGGTTGCAACAAGCGGGGGCCCGGCAGGGACGGCGTGCATGCTGTGCTGTCGAGTGATTGTGAGCACAGTGTGTGTGCATGCCGTGGGATGGCGAGCGAGGCAGCGGGACAGTGTGAAGGAAGCAGGGGCGAGGGCGGGTGGCAAGCTGGTGAACGGGGGCGCTGAGGTGCGGGGAGGTTGAGCTCAGCTGCCCGCGCTTTCCCCGGCCGCAATGCCCAGCCCCAATGGCCCCTGCCATTCACGCGCCCTGCTGCCTTCTGCAGATCAACGCCGGCCAGGCCAACGCAGCCACGGGCGAGCAGGGCTACGCCGACAGCCTGGCATCCGCCGACGCTGTGGCCGCTGCGCTGGGCATCTCTGCAGACCAGGTGCCCCCTCAGCCTGGTGTGAATGACCCTACTGCAGCTCAGCCTGGCCTGTCCTAGCATAGCCTATCCTAGCCTAGCATAGTGTTTCAGCGGCAAGGCGCGACACAGTTGGAGTGCCAGGCGGCTTCCGGCGGGCAGGTCATAATTGTCAGACCATGTTGTCAGACCAGTGCAGTCCTGCCCCTAAACTCGTGCCCTTCTTGGTGCCATTCATCTCCTGAACCTGTGCCCCTCTTGTTGCTTGCCCACAGGTACTGCTGGAGTCGACCGGCGTCATTGGGCGGCGCATCAAGATGGAGGCGCTGCTGGACTCTGTCCCCAAGCTGGCCGCCGCCCTGGGCGCCGGCGCTGCGGATGCGCACCGTGCCGCCGTGGCCATCACCACCACCGACCTGGTCAGCAAGAGCGCTGCGCTGGAGGTGGAGCTGGGGGGCGGGCGCAGCGTGCGGCTGGGCGGCATTGCCAAGGGGTCGGGCATGATCCACCCCAACATGTGAGGGGGGTGTGGGAGGGAGGGCAGCAGATTGCAGGGGGAAAGAAAGAGTGGAGGGAACAATTATAACGGAATAACAGAGGGAGGGGGATTGCCAAGGGTCCGTGCATGATCCACCCCGGCATGTGAGCGGGGGTGGGGGAGGGAGGGAGGGGTATGATGAGAGGGAGGTGGTGCGGAAGGATGGGGGCCTGGAGAAAGGGACGCCCCCATTTCTGCCTACCCACCCTCCTGCCCATCCCTTTGCATGCCCCAACTGCTGTCTGTGGTCACCTGCGCCCTCCCCCCTCTGGCTGAGGGGGCTGATGTACCGGCAGACAGACTGACTGACCCAGTGCCTGCCCGCCTCCCTGCCCCGCAGGGCCACCATGCTGTCGGTGATCACGTGCGACGCCCCCGTCACTCCCGAGGTCTGGCGCGGCATGTTCAAGCGCGGCGCCGTCAACTCATTCAACCAGGTGAGCGCTGCGCCCTGCTGTGCTGCGCTGTGCTGCGCTGTGCTGCGCTGCGCTGTGCTATGATGTGGTATGATGTGCTGTGCCGTGAGCCGCGATGTGTGGTGCTTCAGCTGTGCGTCCAGTTGATGTCAAACTTCTCCACCTGTGCCATCATCCTGGCTCTGCCTCAGCACCCCTCTATCTGACGACCTGAATTGCATATGTGTGCAGATCACGGTGGATGGCGACACCTCCACCAACGACACCGTCATCGGGCTGACCAGCGGGGCGGCGGGCGGCGAGGGTGAGCGGGAGGCGGTGGGGGCAGGCGGGCGGGCGCGCTGCAAGGGGAGTGGCGCATGTGCAGGGCAGCAGCCCAAGGCCAGGGTGGGCAATCTGGGCGCGGAGAATCTGCCCGCTTCGCGGCCTGACAGCCTGCTTGCCCACTGTCCATCGCAACTTCCCGCCAACCCACATGCCCGCCTGCCTGCTCTCTTGCCCACCCCCTCCCCCTCTTGCCTCCCACTTCCGCGCACCCATCTTTCCCAAACACCTGTGCGCATGTGCACGCAGCGATCAGCGACTCCTCCTACCCCTAACCCCCACCCCCTCCGGCCCCTCCACCTCTTCCACCTCTTCTCTGTGCGCCAACATTGACCCCATCCCCTGCACTGTTGCCTCTGCCCCTGCAGTCATTAGCGATCCCTCCAGCCCAGAGGCGCAGAAGCTTGAGGCGGCCCTGACCGCGCTGCTGCAGGTGGGTGACAGGGGGCAGGCAGGAGGCAGGAAGGCGCTTGTTGGGGGGAGTGCCGCAGCGCCGGAGGAAGCACCGCCACAGCCTGCAGCACGACGGCTGCACAGGCTGCGCTGCCAGGCTTGCCCAAGCACCATGCGTGACCACGCCACACCCAGTCCCAACATTGCGGCACCAACATCCAAGTACTTCCACCCACTTGCCCCCCGCCTGCAGGGCCTGGCCAAGTCGATTGCGTGGGACGGCGAGGGCGCCACGGTGCTCATCGAGTGCGAGGTGCTGGGGGCGGAGGACGACGCGGCTGCCAACCGGGTGGCCAAGAGCGTGGTGGGATCCAGCCTGGCCAAGAGCGCCATCTTTGGGCACGACCCCAACTGGGGCCGCATCGCGGCGGCCGCGGGGTGAGCGGCCTCTTGCTGCCCTGGGGCGGAGTGGGTGGGTGGGCTGTATTGCAGCGGCCGCGGGGTGACCTCCCGCTTGCTGGGTGTGCCCTGGGCTGGGCTGGGCGGGTGGGCTGCATCATTGGCAGCGGGGTGAGCTCCCTCTGGGTGTGGCCCTGGGCTGGGCTGGGTGGGCCTCACTGCCCGCCCACCGCCGTTGGGGTGCTCTCCCAGGAGCTGTCCCAAGGGCGGTCCTTACAGTCCTCAATGTAGGGCCGCCCCCGGCTTTGTTCTCTTGCCCTTGCAGCAGCCCTGGTGTGCAGTAAGCTACAACCAGAAAGGAGGTGCGCATCCAGCTTCCGACCGCCGTACCCGCCCGCCTCCCCCCCTTTCATCGTGCAGGTACTCTGGCGTGCAGTACAACCAGGAGGCGGTACGCATCCAGCTGGGCGACATTGTGCTCATGGACAAGGGGCAGCCGCTGACGTTTGACGCCAAGGCGGCCAGCGCGTACCTCAAGGGGCGGGCAGACGTGCACGGCACCGTCAACATCCAGGTGTGCGGGTGGGTGGTCAGTTGGTGAGAGTTCGGTGGTGGGTGCCACAGCGTAACCGGGATGCCGTACTGTATGCCATGTTTGCACATCGTGTAGAAATACAAACTCCTCAACCGAGGCTGCACACTGGCCTACAAGAAGCACAGCGGCAGCCCAGCGCCAATTGGGCTCGCACCCAATTGGCAGGCATTGGTTGTGGTAGCGATGCTTGCGTGTGCCGTTGATCAACATTCAGGGGGGTGGGGAGAAACCATCCGGCTGTTGCGTCGCGTCACTCTGCTCTTCAAGTGCCCTGTGCACCACCCAACCATCGTGTGCAGGTCAGCATCGGCGATGGGCCCGGCCGGGGGATGGCCTGGGGCTGCGACCTGTCGTATGATTACGTCAAGGTGAGAGGGGGAGCGCCACACACAGCGGTGGTGGCTGCAGTCAGGGGGGGATGCAAGATGGGGAGGCGGAGAGCATTGAGGGGGGCGCATTTTTGCAAGGAAAAGAGGCAGTGCGTTGACCCAACAGGGGGTGCTTTCCACCGATGCAGTTTGTGGGGCAGTTTGTGGGGCAGTTTGTGCCCCTTGTGCCTGGCAGAGCTCCGCCAGTGGGGCTGCCTTCCTGAGAGGACAAGGGAAGGACACGTCACTCACTGGCATCTGCCTCTTCCATCCGCAGATCAATGCTGAGTACACCACCTAAACCTCAGAGTGACTCACAAGACAGCCATCCGAATCGTGAGAGAATGTCGCAAGATCACACCATAACTGAAGTTTTGAAGGCCCCGCCACACAAGAGCTGCTGGCGGCGGCCTGCTCCGGGCTGCTCACGTCATGGCTGGACGCACTGCTGCAGCTGCCTGTGGGGTGCTGAAATTGCCGCACTGTAACTACTGCATGTGAAACCGATGAACGAGGGGGGGGTGCCGAACGTGTAGTGCCCGCAGGACCCTGTCGTTGGGGGCCATCTTGGCGGGCAGCTGTTGCCTCGCACCGGCAGCTGCCGACCTGCATACCCAGAAGTATGAGTGTGCCTGCACTGCATACACATGAACTGTGCTTGGCATGCATATAGGCCTGCCAGCTTAGGTGCCTGGGCTCCCTATGTTCCGCCCGTGCCTGCCAGCTTGGCAGAACCCTGACGATGCGGGTACTGGCACTCCACCCGTTCACCCTCTTAGCAGACGCGCGTGCAGCATGTCGGCATCACACCGAAGACGAGCTTCTGCCGGGAGCACGCCATCGGGACACCGGCTGCAGGCAAGACGGCGGTCGGAGGCGGCCCGGGTCGCATATGGCTTGGAAACCGCAAACAAAGATGATCACCGGGGTGCTGGACGGGGCGGCGCGCTCTTGCGCCGCGCAGGACCGTTGGCACCCGGTTGCCGCCAGTTTGAGGGCCGGGCTGCCGGTCGCCGCCGTACCGCCCCGAGCCAGCGCATCTCACACTGTCCCCTCGTTCCCCTCGCCATTTCCCGCCCATTTGGGCACGTGCAGGATGCGGACTTGTTGGACGAGGTGGAGCAGCGGGAGCTGATTGAGAGCCTGGAGCGGGCAGCGGGGCGGCAGGCGCACTACTCCAAAGCCCTGCTAGCTGCCCTGGGTGTGCTGCTGGCCGGCCTCTACCTCTTCTTTGCCGGCGCGCAGCTGCTGGCGCCCTGGCAGACGCCCCACCAGGCCCGCTTCAGCGGCCACCTGCGCCCGCACTCCATGGCGGCTGCTGAGCTGGCGGGTGCGGCCACAGCGCTGCTCGCCATGTGCAGCGTCCTCTCCTTCCCCGGCCACTCCTGGCGCAGGCTGCTGGCGGTGTCGGCGCTCCTGGCAGTGCTGCAGTCGTGCTTTTGGACGGTGGCCATCATCAGAGTAGCGCACGCCGAGCAGGCGCCCCTGGTGCGTGGTGCGGCGGCGGAGGCCCCTGCCTCGTGATATGCAGCGGCGCGGCAGCGGCGCGCCCCATGCGTGTGCAGCGCAGCTCTACAAGCGCCCAGGAGCACACGTGTGTGTGCAGTGCAGTCCCAGTCCAGCTCGTTACTGGGAGCGGCACCAGGGCATGCATGGCCGTTGATTGCGCCTGCTGTTTGCGTGCTCAACCCAAGCCCCGACCTGCTGCTGCCCCGACCTGCTGCTGCCCTGGCCCCCGCTGCCATGCAGGGCGCGCTGTGGCGGCTGCTGTGGCTGCCCGTCGTGCCGCCCTCCTTTGTCCTCCTCATGACGCTTGCGTGCACCACACTCGACTCAACGGATTCAGGCCTGCGCCGGCTGCGGGCCTCTCAGTATGCCTACAAACGGGCGTGATGCAAGGCTATACCTGGTGCAGAGCGCTGACAGAAGCTGGGCTGCAGAACTGACCGAGTGACCCCAACCACGGCCCGACCAAGCCCCGTTTTCTTCCACCTCTTGACCCTGCAAACTGCGCAGCTTTTTACACAGTTCGCTGCCTGGTGCATGTTCCTTTTGGATCAATCATCAATCAACTGTCACGGCAAGCACTGAGAGTCAGTGGCACAGGGTGACACAGGATTAGGGAGAGGGCGGTCGCGCTCAAGTCAGATGGGATGCAGGCATGAAAGGGGGCCAGGCGGGCAGCACTGGTATGTATACAAACGGAAGGTGCCTGGGGTGTACAGAGAGGGAGGGAGGGATGGCGGGAAAGGAGGGTATGGCATGTGCATACAGGGGTGTGGGATGGTACATTGAGGCGGGGGGTGGCACATGGAATCAAGCTGGCATGGGCATGCCGTCGTCGCGTCCTGCCTGTCGGTTTGCACCAAAAGCGCCTTCATCAACCGGTCGAGTCTGCTGCTGATACACTTGTACAGTCTGCCTGTGGCGGTACATTGGCTTCTGCCTGGGCAGCCGCCTGCCTGGCGCCTGGCGGGCGCGCTGTGCCTGGGCCAGCTGGTGGGACCCTCACAGCTGCAGGTCCACCGCCGCCCGCACGTCGTCGGGCACGTTTTGCTGCAGCGTGCGGCAGTATGCCTTGAGCTGGGCCGCCCCCTCCTCAAACGAGTCCACAAAGAAGTACTGCGGCTGGTAGCCGTCCTGCGGGATGGGCAGCGGGCATAAGCAGCAATCCACACGTCAGCGCCACCAAGAGAGGGTTGTCGAAGCAGCGCCGCAGCGTGGGCCATACCCCAGCGCACCTGCAGCCCTTTGATCCCAAATTTTTCATGGTGTGTTACCCACAGTGGCAGCGTCAGTCACAGTGTCGGAACACCGCACCTTGTAGCTCATCTTGGGCAGGGGCTGGAAGACGTCCAGAGGGGTGAGGGCCGCCGCCCCCGAGGCCATGTGCTGCAGCTCGCCGTAGGACGACAGGATGCCGGCGCCAAAGGCCTTGGCCTCGCCGCCCTCGCGCACCACGCCAAACTCAACGGTGTACCTGCAGGGGTGAGGAGGGGTTGGAAGGGAGGGTGATGTGCACAGCAGCGAGGGCAGGGGGTGGGCAGCAGGCAGGCAGGCGAGCAGAGCATGGGGCAGGCAGAAAGACTTTGTGGGAGGCGGGCGATGCGGCACGGCCACGCAGTGATGGCCGCGTGGGCAAAGGCAATGGAGCTTGCCGGCCCCAGCCACACTCCTGCACAGGATGCGTACCAGTAGAGCTTGACCAGGTGCTTCAGCTGCTTCTCGTCGGCCCCCAGGCTGCAGAGGGAGGAGAGGAACGTTGGGCGGGCGGGGGGAGAAGCTCACGCTACACAGCCTGTGCGGCCACTGGCCCTGCATGCTGACCACATGACAGTGCACGGCCTGCTTCCGCTGGTCCATCGCTTTCCATCCTGCTTGTCCCGCCCCCCTGTCCTCCAACATGGGTGTAGCCTCCCCATGGCGCATGGCCTCTTCTGTGCTGCGACCCCTGCCACCTCGTCCCCGAACACCCTCACCTGGCCACCCCAATGGTGTGCACTAGGTCTGCAAATGCTGGATCCGCCAGCATGGGCACGTGGCCTGCGCGTTGGGTGGTAGCAGGCGGGGGAGATGAGTACAGTCAGCGAGATGTACCTCCACACTTGCCACGGCGTTGGTGCGTGCGCAGCTGAGGGCTGCCATTGTCTGACACTACGTGCCGCCCGCATGTCTGACACATGTGCCGCGCGCATGTCGCAGGGCACAAGCCACACATGGGAGGGGGTGCTGCCCAGCAAAGGCGCCGCCCCACCCATTGCTACCCCAGCAAGGCCCATTCCGCCACCTTGTTGCCCTGCAAAGAACCGCCTCGCCCAAGTGCTGCCCACCCAGGCGCGCGCGCCCCCCTTCTCACCGATGACCTCGTGCACCACGTCAGGCTCCGGCTGCGACGAGGGTGCAGGGCAGGTGGGAGAGTTGCCATGGGTGGGACAGCACAGGCAGAGCCCAGCATGGGCACAGCTTGGCGCAGCAGGCTTTTCTCACAACTGTGCGTGTCACCAGCCCGCGCTCCGGCGCAAGCAGCGCCAACAGCGGCAGCGCACGCAGGCGGCGCACCGTGTACATTGGCTTGCTGGCGTGGCGCATGTACTGGGTGGAGTGGAAGTGCTTGAAGGCGAGGCCGTTCAGAAAGTCACGGGGGTGCAGCTGTGGGGCGAGGCCCAGGGAGGGGCAGCAGGGAAGAGGGTGGGGCGGGGGTGAGCGTCCAAGGACAGAGGACGACTGCAGCTGCTCCCCACCTGCACTGCCATTGTGGCCAGGTCTGGCCTGAAGTCTCAACACCGATTGCCCAGCAGGCGGCAGCGGACACTCCCGCGCTCCCTCTTCCGCTTCCCTGCCCCCCTCACCAGGCCCGCTACTGGGCGGATGGTGAAACCTGTGGTGCTCTGCAGCACGCGGGACAGGTCCTCCAGCTGCGGCACCTCGTCCCGCCGCAGCCCAAAGAGCGGCCAGCAGCGCAGGAACTGCAGGCGGGCAGGCGGTGGGCGGGAGCGGTCCAGGGGCGCATGCATGGGCGGGGGCACCAATGGAGGCGGAGGGCAGGCAGGGGGCTGTGCCAGGTGGCAGGCAGGCCGCCAGCTACGTGAGCTGCGGCCTGCTGGGAGCAGCCCCCGGCCGCTTCTTTGGCCTGTCAGCGTGCCCTCTTCGCGCCCACCCCCTTGCAGCCGTGCTGCAAGAGCAGGCCTCCAGTCTGGCCCAGCCCTGTGCCCCCCCCCTTCCAATGCCCTGTGATGCGCCCCAGGCGCCTACCACAGCACAACACAACACACGCAGCCCCCGCCTGCGGCCCCAGCAGCACAGCGCACACAGCGCACCTCCTTGCAGGCGTGCTGCGGGAACAGGCCCTCCAGCTGATCCAACACCGTGCCCCACACAGCCACCTCCTCGGGCCGGTACTCAATGCACGGCACCGGCTCCCCTCTGCGGGCAGGCAGGCAGACAGGCAGGCAGGCAGGCGTTGAGTTGCGTTGCAACCTAGGCAACCTGACAGAGTGCGCTGCAGCTGGAGTGGACACAGGGCAGGCGGCGGCCCTGCATTAATCCTAGCACAGCAGGCTGAGAGCGCCCGCCGCCCAGCAGCGCTCACATGCGGTGCTGCCGCGCCAGATTGCAAATGTCCACGCGGCGCTGCTTGTAGGCGGCATCGTGGAATCCGGGGTGGTCCTGCAGGCACTCAGAAGAAGGAGCGAAGGACAGCCCAGGAGCATGGGTGGGATGCCAGCAGCACGCACGCGGCAGCTCCGTGCTGCGGCGGGGCGGTGGGGCGGCGGGCGGACCGGGTGAGGTGGGCAGCCCCGAGGCCTGTGACCAAACACTTGCCTCCGAGAGATTTGAGGAGAAGCCCAGCACCGCGCCGTTGTCCACCTCCTGGATGCTGCGAGGCACCCTGGGAGCGGCAGACGCCGCTGCCGCAGGCGTCGCTGCCAGGGCTGGTGCGAGCGCTGGCGCCGAGGGCGCCGCTGCCGCCACCCCACGCTGCCCAGCGGGAGGCCGTGTGGGCCCTGCAGGACAAGCGGCAGGTACCTGAGACCGTGTGATCACGCTTGCTGGAGGCCAGTGACGCGGCCGCCTGTTGGGCCGTTTGAGTGTGCCACCGCCGTGTGGCCCCGCTTCCGCACCTGTTGCGACGCACGAGACCTTCCAGGCACGCATCATGCCTCTGGAATGGCCGGTCGCGACTGACGGAGACCTGCTTGGGGGTCTGCGGCGCGCGCAAGAAACGAAGACCTCACCGACGGCTCAGAGCAGTGAAGGACGTCAGACTGATGAAGTTGTAACCATTCAAGAACGGCTGTGCAGTGTCGGAGGCCCTGAAAGACCTTCTTGGGTGCCCGGCCGCTGCCCAGTCAGCCCCAGTCAGCGCGGCGCAAAGCAGCGCTCGCACGTGTGTCTGTCAAGCTGCTACTCTCGCATGATCAAAGATATGGCTGCTTCTCAGTCTACAATAAACGATACCTGTAACAATACCAGTGCAGATCTTGTTGGGAGCACAGCACCAGGTGGCAGAACTGCTGCCGGCAGCGGGGGAGGCGAACAGGCAGCGAGCCAGTGATACTGCTGAGCTTGCTAGGCCTGCCTGTAGCTAAGGGATCAAAGCCTTGCACTTTGGCTCTCTTCTGCTGCTGCCTTCCCAGGTCCTTGTGTGGCAATCAAGGCTGCTCGCCATGCGGCCGCCCCTGGGTTCCTCTCCAGTCTACCAGAGAGCGCCACTGGTAGGAAGAGCACGGCTTTGCCTGGCGTTCTGCGTAACACGCCGGCCGACCTCCGTCATGCTAGTAGGTTACACGACTGCCACGCAGAGGCAGGAGGCTGCTCAGAGTAGATAAAAGACAAGAACCGGAACTGATTCCCCCCAGTAGTCAAAATCACCGCCACCTGCAGCTGCCGCCAAGGAACGCCCCTTGATGGAACACTTGATGGGTGGTATTCGTGGGATGGGCGGGGCGGGGGGCTGGCTGGGATGAAGAGTGGGATGGGTGGGATGGGTGGGTAGGACGGGGCGAGGCGGCTGGCCGGCCCAAATGGGACCGGACTCGGGAGGACAGGAGGTCTGAGTGGGACCTGGGATGGGGGTAGGGCCTCCCGATCCGATCCCCAGATGGGGGCAAAGCACGAGAGTTTCAAAACACAGCAGGAGGTCGGGATTCAAACGCAGGAGAGGGGCTTGAGAGGAAGACAAAAGTGCCACGCAAGTGGGGTCAGCGCCAGAAAATCAACGCAGCACAAGATTGCCCGGATGCTGGCTGGCCAAAACTGATGCTGTGCACGCCATGGTTGAGGCAGGTGGGTACTCAGTTCGAGTCTCAGTTCGGCCACCCTTTCCAGAGTGCCGACTGTCACGCTGTGCATCCACAGTGCCGCTGCGCCTGCTGTTGCCACTGCTCAAGCGGAGCCGTTGTCCGCCATGCCGCGCCAGAGGCAGAGGGCGCCAAAGGCAGCCTGCGCCGCAGCGCTGGCGTACCCAATATCCTGCTTGTGCACCCCTGCCTGCGAGCGGCCGCACAGGGAGTGTGGAAAGCGTTGGCACACCAGTAATGTGGCAGCTGGTGCAGCTGGTGCGGCAGGAGGAGCAGCACCGCCCGCCAGCGTGCTTTGCTCTGATGCAGATGCAACCCAAGTGGCACACATGGTAGCAGCATGGCCGGACCAACTGTGCTCTTGCCTGGGCATTGTACGCATTCATAGCAGCGCACGCCACCCAGCTCACGCCCGCCACCTTGAGCCCGGTCTTGATCGCCGCCTGCGGGGCGGGGAGGGAGCCAGCAGGGCGCATGGCTTTTGGTCATACTACTGCAGGGCAGTCGCCGTGGTCTGGTCGTGGTGGGAACCAGCTGCTGCTGCATTACGCATGACAGTGCACCCCTGCCTCCTCGCACCCCCTCCCCACACACTCGCTCGTACCAAATGGTGTGATCTGAAGCCCACCCCGTACTGCAGATAAGGGACTCCGCGGGCCCCCTCCTGAACCAACCGCACCTTGTTGACATCGTCGTTGGCAGAGATTGCCAGCTGGTTGGAGCCGTGACTGGCGATTGCGAGGCCAAACCAGCGAGAGGTGGGAGCGGAGAACACCTGGGTCTGCAAGAGGGGAGGGTCGGGGTAGTTGGGAAGATGGGTGGATGCCCCCGCAGGGAGTCGACAGCAGGGGTGGGGGGGCTGCCGAGTGGCCGGGAGGAGCACAGGTAGGGGACTGCTGACTACTCGTCAGCCGGCCAGGGGCTCTCGTTCAATGTGGTGGACAGTTCCATCATTCCAGGCGGCACTGTTTGAAGTTCCAAGGACTTCAAACACTGCCAGCAGCAAACGTGAGGTCACCATGCCCTGCTGCTCGGGCCACCCAAAGTAGGGGGCCATCGCCCCTGTTCCGCCGCTTACCGGCTCAAGGTAGACGTCGTGCAGCTTGCGGGGTGCACCGATGCCGGCCAGCCCATAGGCGGTGCACGCTGCACCACTGACCAGCAGGAGCTGGCGGTCGTCAATCTCGAACTTCATTGCTGGCTGGTCTGCGGGTTTCTGTGCAGGGGGCGAAACGATGAGCAGAGAGAAAGCCACCCTCTCCGATAGCTCCGATACCGCCCCGTCAGCGACAGACGCTACTCAGCCCCTTTCTGTGAGAGCTCTGTCGCAGCGCTCGAGTGTGATCTCTGTGCAGACTTGCACTCTTGTTGGACGCAAGCCAGGGGGTGCTGCGGCGCGGCGGAGATCATCCCCGCCGTTTTTCACGGTTTTTTCGCCCGGTTGCGCCGCTGATAGAGTCGCTGTAAGTCATCAAAGCTTCTGAAATTCCCAACACGGGCACACGGGCGCCAGCCGCCTCCTCGTGTACCTCGCTCACCGCCTTTGGCAGCTGCCGACCCTGTGAGGCCAGGAATGTATGTGCGGGCAACCGCGGTGACAGCAGGACAGCGGTAGCGCCTGGCTGCCGCCGCCGCCGCCGCCGCTGCCGCCTGCCGCTGCCCAGCACCCACAACTCCCACTCCTGCCGGGCTGCATCTGCAGGGAAGGCAGCTGTCAGGTCGCCAGGAAGTCACGTAGCGCAGCCCGCCATGTCGATGTTCAAGGGGCTGTCCACGCTGCGCGCCGCGGAGCAGAAGAAGGCGCCAGTGTCAGAGAAGAGCAAGGCACTGCAGGCCTACCTGGCGGCTCAGTACGGCGGCGGTGGCGGCGACGCGGGTGCTGAGGGAGAAAAGAAAAAGAAAAAGAAGAAAAAGCGGTCAGATGCAGGGGGCCCGGGCCTGAAGATTCTGGACCAAGATGTGAGCGGGTTTGTGGCGCCGGCGGCTGGCGCCGCGGGCAAGCGCGCGCCTCCACTGGGGCGGCCCGGCCCGCAGCTGCACGATGACGGCGATGACGATGAGGAGGAGGACGAGGGTGAGTGCTGGAAGTGCTTTGCTGCTGGGCCATGCTGTGCGCGTTGGGTTGTGGCTGGGGCCTCCCTGTTTGCTGCACCAAGTCTGCCTGCCTGCTACGTCACCGCTTGCCTCCTCATGTGGTGGCGCCTCCCTGGCCACATCTTCCTCAGACCAGCCTATGGTGGGTATGCATGGCCATGAAATACTCTCATTCTTGCAAGCTTACAAGTGTCGGATCATCCCGCCCCTTACTGCAGACCAGCCTGTGGTGGTGAATGCGGAAGAGGGGGAGCGGCTCAAGCGGCAGGCAGAGCGGGAGAAGGAGTTCTACCAAAAGGGGGACGATGGCAGCGGCTGGGCGGCAGCAGAGGCGGGCAATGGCGCGGGTGGACGACGGCAGCGGCACGACAGCCCCGACGCCTCCCCGCCCCGCCGGCAGCGTCACGACAGCCCCGATGCTTCCCCGCCCCGTCGGCAGCGGCACGACAGCCCTGATGCCTCGCCGCCCCGTCGGCAACGGCATGACAGCCCAGACGCTTCGCCACCCCGCAGGCGGGCAGCAGCAGCGGCAGACGCTTCGCCACCCCGGCGGCAGCGCCACGACAGCCCAGACGCCTCGCCACCCCGACGGCGGGCAGCAGCAGCAGACGCCTCGCCGCCGCGCAGGGGCCGGCATGCCAGCCCCGATGCTTCGCCACCCGGCAGGCGGGCAGCAGCAGCAGCAGCAGATGCCTCACCTCCCAGGCGGCAGCGGCACGACAGCCCGGATGCCTCGCCTCCCCGGAGGCAGCGGCATGACAGCCCAGATGCCTCGCCACCCCGCAGGCGGCAGGCCTCACCCGATGCCTCGCCCCCACGCCGGCGGGCTGGCAGCCCTGACGCCTCCCCACCGCGGCGGCGGCAGCAGCAGGGCGCTGCCGATGCAGCAGGCGACGCCTCGCCGCCCCGCAAGCGGCGGGGCGATGAGGGGGAGGGGCAGGAGGAGGAGGGGGCGGAGGCCAAGAGGCGGAAGATGATGTCAGACGGCACCGTGGCCGGCATGGTGTCAGGTGGGTGCCGGGTGGGTATGTGGGTGACAGGTCTTTTGAGTTAAGGTGCCGCCATGGGGTCTGAAGGGCGTGTCGATGTTGGTTATTGTCCTACCAAAGTTGCCTCCCACACTGGCAAAGCATTCACAAGTGCTGGGCATTTTCACAGAGTTGGCAGCTGTCCCGTGTCTTCTACCTGCTGCTTGGTGCCCGGCTGCCGCCTGTTACCCTTCTCAGCACCCATGCATCCAACCCTGGCATCCCTCCCTCCTGCTTGCCAACCATCCAGCAATGCGCAACCTCCCGGTGCCCATTGTGCAATTCTTCTTCCCCAGGAAGCTCCCGATGTACCGCACAAGCTCTCATGTACCTCCATTCTTGCCTGGCACCCGCAGGGCGTGAGCTGGCGGCTGAGATGGCTGCTCAACAGAATAGCCTTCGTACATAGACCTTATCCTACCATTGCTTCTCTTGTTGTGGCACTTGCAGGGCGCGAGCTGGCGGCCGAGATGGCTGCCAAGCGGGAGCGCGAGCGGCAGCGGTTTGCAGACCTGGGAGAGGGCGTCACGGGGCGGGGCGCGCAGACGGTGGGTGGGTTTGGGGTGTGTAGTTTTCGGGTTCCATAGTGCAAGCTGCTTGCTTGGGCGGCTGTGTGCCCGCCCGCTGTGCCGCCGTATCGCTGTCTGCCAGCTGGCGCGCTGCTGCTCAGCCGCATCTCCACCCGTGGGCTCCTGCCATCCGCCCGCCATCCCCTCCTCATCCTCTCACCACCCTATGCTCACCTCCAATTGCTTTGGAACAGCCAGGCCCGGCAGGCCGCCACTCTTTTCATCGGCTCACCCCAGCCCACCTGTCTGCCACTGACCCTTAAACCATGCATCTCTTCCCGAGATTCTTACAGACTGCGAGGGGCGGGGAGCGAGCAAGGAGGTGTTCCTTAAGCGCCTCTCCTCCTGGGCCCTTGCCAACCCACCTCTGGCGCCCCCTTGCCTCTGTGCCTCTCCCTCTCCTCAGGTGTTCCGAGACAAGGAGGGGCGGCGCGTCAGCAAGGAGGAGTTTGCGGAGCAGCAGGCTGCCGCCAAGAAGAAGGCCCAGTATGAGAGCGAGCAGCAGCTGGAGTGGGGGGGCGGCCTAAAGCAGCGGGTGGACGCGCAGGAGCGGGCGGCGGCCATGGCGGCGGAGGCCGCCAAGCCCTTTGCACGCAGCGCGGATGATCCAGAGCTGGATGCCATGCACCGGCGGCGCTCCCGCTGGGGGGACCCAATGGTGGGTGGGGGCGGGGCGGGGTGCGTGGTGTTGTGGTGTTGGGGCCGAGGATGGGGGTTGGAGAGCTGGCGTGGGCTTTGTGGTTGAAGGGCATTCAGTGACGGGCGCGGCTGTTCGCCTGCATGCTGCGGCCTGCCCAGCTCAGGGAACGCCTGCTGCCCAGCTGCTGCAGGCGTGGTCAGGTGGGCCCCTGGCAGCTCTGCCCTCACCCGCCCTTGCCCCCTACCCCCTGGGCCCTCCCACACTTGCAAAGCTATGCACCCTCAACCTGGCTTGTGTTTCTTCCTTTTTCTTTCAGGCGGGCCTGGTGAAGGCAAAGGAGCCGGAGCTGCCTGCGCCCTCCTCCCTGGTGGAGCGCCACGCGGGCAAGCTCAAGAAGTCGGGCTTCATCATACCCACGGTGGGCGCCCGCTCCCTGCATACTTTTGTTTGTATGGTGGCTATACCATATGTGCGTCTATCTGTCATGCCTGATGCCTGGACATATGGTTCGTGGAAGCTCAAGAGGTCGGGAAATGGGGTGGTGGGCATGTTGAATGGGCAGGGAGGGCAGGGGGGAGAAGGTGGGCGGGCAGGTGGTGCCGTTGAGGCGTGTGTTTGCCTCCAAAGGGTGCTGTTCTTCTGCACTGCAGCCCTCCCCTCACGCGTGCTCCGCCCCCGGTCTCTGGGTCTCCCCCGCCCCGCTCGCCCCGCAGGAGGTGCCCAAGCACAGCTGGCTGCGGCGTGGCGTGGGCCCACCGCCCAACCGGTACGGGATCAAGCCGGGGCGGCACTGGGACGGGGTGGACCGCGGCAACGGCTTCGAGCGGGACATGTTCAAGCGGCAGAACGAGCTGAAGCGGAAGGCGCAGGAGGCGTACATGTGGGCGCAGGAGGACATGTGAGGGCAGTGAAGCGTGCGCTGGGCTGGCGCACCGACCAAAGGCTGCGATGCAGCCACAGCTACCACCGCTTTGTTGCTTTGCCTCTGCGTGCTCATTGCATCTCTGGCGCTTGCTGATGTGTAACCAATGGCGTCCCTCCCCAATGGCTCCTTGTTGGAGCGCATGCTTTCTAGTTACACCACCGCCCTCATTTAGAATGCATCTGTGACAGTGAGTGGGCTCAAGAGAGGGGTGCTTGAGTCGGGTCAGCTCAACTGAAGCTAAGCCTAGGTTAGGTCAATCACCTCCTCCTCTTCCACCCGTTGGTGCTGCCGCTGGCGAGGCTGCTGCTGCTGGCGAGGCTGCTGTTGCTGCTGCCGCTGGCGAGGCTGCTGCTCCTGCCGCTGCTCCTGCCGCTGCTGCAATGGCTGCTGCTGCTGCTGCTGGCGCTGCCGAGGCTGCTGACTGGGCAGCAGTTGATCGGGGAATAGCTGCTGCAGCAGGGCAGCGGCTGCCGCCTCAGAGGTCACCTGGCCGCCCCCCACCGGACAGCGCAGGCCGGCAAGCTGCGCTGCTGCTGCGGCGCGGCCTGCCTGGCGCACGGCTTGTAGCAGGGACGCGGGGGATGGGTAGCGCGCGGCAATGGCCTCGGCAGCACCCTGGGACACGCCTGCAGGCGTTCAGGGCGGCAACTGGGCGAATAGACTAAGAGCAACTGAACACTTCCGAAGCATGCACAGGCTGTGCTGGAGAGGCCATGCGACAGGCAGAACATCTTCCCAGCATGCACAGCAGGGCCTGCTTGCCTGGCGTGGCCATCAGCATGAGCTGCCAGGGCGCGCTGCCCGCCAGTGCCCGCTCCTCTTCCTGCTTCACCCGCTCCGCCAGGTCAGCAAGCGTCATCAGGCCGGCACCCTGTGCTGTGCCTGCAGGCGACGGCGAAACGCAAGCAAGAAAGTAGCAGTGTCCATATGAATGCAGCAATGCCACGTGCACACTGCTCCGTGTCTGGCTCAGGGTGCTTCAGCTGTGCACTCTCTGGTTGTGGGTGGGCAGTGGCGCGCACCTGTGCGGCGCGCCTGCTCCGCCTCGCGGCTGTATCTGAGGGCGATGCTGCGCGTGAGGTTGCGGAGCCAGTCCAGGGTGTTGGGCCTATGGCGGGGGTCACTGAAGTCTGCACAGCCAGCCGTGGAAAAGGGGTGCAGGCAGTGTTGTGCAAAGGATTTGTGGGCATTGAATAGGGGCACAGCCAGTCATGGGGAAGGGGTGAGTTTCAGTAGGGTGCAGAGAATTGTGGGCATAGGGTGGGGGCGCAGACGGAGGGGATGCTGGCCGCTGTCGGCAGAGGACAAGGCAGGAGGTGCGAGGGGAGCATGCAGAGGGGGTGATGAGTGGATTGGTCGTGGCAGGGGGTGCCCTGTGCTGCGCCAGCCTGGCATGCCATGCGCCCCTCACCCTTGCTGTGCAGCAGCGTGAAGCCATCCACCACCTGGGTGGTGGCGCGCGCGGTGTGCACGGCCTGCAGGAGGACAGCATGTGAGCAGCAATGGGCGGAGCATGGGGAGAGGTGCGAAGTTACAATGTTGCGACCTCGACAGCTGGCATGCCATGTGGCTGAGCATGGCGACTCTTTCCAGGTATCCTTGCAAGCGTTCTCCATAGTCTGCAAGCCTTGCCCCGTCGCCTGCCCGCCTGCCCACCCAACCCACTGGCTGGCGCCCTACCCTTGCCCCACCTGCCCCACCGGCCACACGCCCGCCCTCTTCTCGCTCCCATACCCACCTTCTTGGCAGCGCCTCCCCCCAGCGCCCACTCCCCCTGGCTCTCCACCAAGTAGAAGCGCTGGCCCAGCCCGCAGCGCAGCATGCGCCACTTCTGGGACAGGTAGCGCCCATCCTTGATGCTGGACAGCAGGTCCTGGCTGCCCTTGCGCTCCAATACAAAGTCCAGCACCCACTCGGCGCCGCTGCCGTCCCTGCTGGGGGGTGGGCGAGTAAGTAGGTGAAGGGCGGTTTCCAGAGAAGTATAGAGGGCGGCGGGGTGGGGGCCTGGCACGGGTGCACAAGAGTATAGGCACTGGAGGAGGGCTGTGGGCTGCCGACACAGGGGGCAGCCGCGCCTCATGGGCAGACCAGCCAGCCCAAGCCATGCATGCCATGAAGGGAGCGATCCGTCAAACGGTCCACTTGCACGCACCGCCCCCTGACCCTGCCCACCTGGCGCGCGCCACCCACAGCGCGTCTCCCACCGGAAGGTGCCGCGTCTCGGCACGCACCCCATCCCTCCGAAGTGCTGCCTTGAGCGCGGTCAGCTCCCCCTGCGCCCCGCGCCGCTCCCGAGTGTCCACTAGCAGTACCACCTCGTAAGCTTCCGAGAAGCTGCGCCCAGGGGGCAGCGGGGGCAGCGGGAGGCGCTGCCGCAGGGGCCAGGCATTGCCTGGGTCAAATGCGGCAGCTCCCGCGCCCAGCACGCCAGGCAAAAGGCCTTGTGGATGTGCAGGAGCCTCCTCCTCCTGGGCTGCAGCTGCTGGCTGCCGCTGCTGCTGTTGCCCCTGCTGCTCTTGCAAATGCTGTGGCTGCTGCTGCTGTTGTGGCTGCTGCTGCTGTTGTTGCCGCTGCTGCTGCTGCTGTGGCTGCCGCTGCTGCTGCTGTGGCTCCTGCTGCTGTGGCTCCTGCTGCTGTGGCTGCTGCTCCTCCTGCGGCTCTACCGCCTGCAGGCCGTCCTCCTGCTGCTGGGCAGCCAAAAGGAAGTCAGCTGCCGCATCCAGGTCGCCACCGTGCGCCTCAAGGGCTTCTGAAGCAACCTCTGCCGGCACCTGCAGCAGCTCCGCCAGATGCTGCGCCTGCACTTGCTGCTGTGCCTGCTGCCGCTGGTGCTGAGCCTGCTGTGCTTGCTGCGCCTGCTCCCTCTGCGGCGGCTGTGCACGCTGCTGCTGCTGCTGCTGGGGCCGCGCAAGCCTGCCAGCGCTGGAGGGGCCAGCCTCTCCGTCGCTGCCGTAGAGCTGCCGCTGGGGGCGCCGCCGGGCGAGGAAGGCCGGCAGCTCGGCATCTGAATCAGAAGTCGAGCTTGAGTCTGCAAGATCCACGACGTCAGCCTCTGCAGCGGTAGGGGTGGAGGCAGGGGCAGGGCTTGAATGACCCAAGTGCCGAGGCAAGAAGAGGGGGCCTGAAGTGGAGCACAGGGAAGTGCCCGCGTAAGATTTCAACTGGCCTGCTAGTGCACATGCACTGCTGCTAGCGCTGGGGCTCGAGCATTGCACAGAACCACCCAGCTCTCCTGCCCATTTAGTGCCCAGCTGCGGCACAGGCAGCACACCTGGTGCACTGCGCTTGGAGCCAGCCAGACAGCGCTGCTGCTCTAAGGCCCTGCCGCTGCTCGGTGGGTGCCCCTGCAGGCCTGCAGGAGAACACTGCTCCTGCTGCTGCTCCGACGGTTGCCGATGCTGTTGCGCTTCCTGCGCCCTCCTCAGTGCTGCCGCCGCCGCTGGAGTCAAGCGTGTGCCGCCTGAGCCCCCAACAGCATGCGCTGGCGTGCGGGGTGGGATGGCAGGGCCTGCCCGCGGCGCGGCTGCCTGCTGGCGGGGTCCACGAGGCTGCCTGTTGCCACCTGCGGCGGACCGTGGCACTCCCTGCTGTGGCTGCTGCTGCTGTGGCTGCTGCTGCGGCGGCGGCAGTCTGTGCTGCTGTGCTTGCTGCGCTTGCTGCGCGTCCCATGCCGGCAGCGCAATGCCGTCAGCGATGCACTGCTCTCTGGCAATGCGCTCGCCCTGCAGCACGGTACAAACCACCCAAAGTCAATCATTGCACAGGCTGCTTGTTTCCCAGCTGCCCCACATCAACCATAATCAACATCTCAAAATAGGCTTGCACCCCCGTGCAGCCCATACAGTGTGGGAAGCCACACTTCCATACTTACGAGCTTGTGAAGGTGGGCAGGACAACGCAGCGTTCAAGAGACGTGGGCGACGGCATCAGGCACAGTTGGCCCCCCCAGCTCACATCGGCCAGCAGCTCCCACAGCCCCTGCCGCTGCTTCACAATGCCCTGCGCCTTCTTGTTCAGCGATGTCAGCGCCAGGTCGAGCGCGGTCTGCGCGAAATGCCGCCCTTTGGACTGCCATGACCGTGCCTGCACACAACTTGCGGGTTGAAAGGCACCGCCGGGCATGGGTGGGCCAGACCAACTGTGAGAGATGCACCAACTGTGGTGGCCGCACCACCTCCACTATTCGTGCACCGTGCCCAGCAGGCTCGCAGCATGCAGCACAGCAGGCAGGCCATGTCAACCCGCCACCTCACTCTTGCGTGGTGACGTCATCGCCAGGCCCCGCTCCTCAATCAACCCTGCCATTGCCTGCTTCCGCATGCCACCCTGGCCGCCAGAGGGGCAAGCCCCTCCCTGCAGTATTGTGGGCACTTCGGGCATGTGGCAAGTGGGTAAGCAGAATGAACGCAGCACGTGAGGTGCTGGCGACAAGCGGCGGGCGCCGGCGCACCAGCCACCGCCACCGCCACCAACAGCTGCAGGCGGCGCCTTGCCTGGTACAATGCGATCAGACATGCGTACGCCACGCTGTTCCTTTTGGGCCTGTAGTCTCGCATGTGAAGTCTGGTGGTCCCAGCAGATCGCTCGTGGCGGGTTGGGGCTGCAAGCCCAGTGCGGGCCTCTGACCGACGTGAGAGCTAGTCACGATTGATCAGCCGTGTTGCAAGAGCTTGCACAAGCTGCAGTGTCGGAGTCCAGCCTGGCAGGCGTGCGCGCCAACCCCAGAGCAAATAGCAGACCTCAATGGGCCATTTCCCGTCGCGGACTGTATCTATAGGTCCAAACTTCTTAGGATAGCAGGTAACTGTGCCATGGAGGAGCGACAGGCCGCTGCCATCGAGGTCGTTGCCCTCCTTGCGCCTCGCTTGTTGCACGGGCGCACAAAGCTCGGGAAGCATGTGCAAGGTATGCTGAAGGATGCGGAGGCTGTGCCTGCACCTCGCGGAATTGATTTGGCTCCCCCCCTCCCCCCAACTGAAGAGCGTCCCCGCCCATGCAAACGGCGGTGGGCCTCCCGCCTCCCCTTGCACCGTTGCTTTGCAGCAGACTGACTCCTTCAGCTCCTCTGCTCCTTGAGCTGCGCAGAGCTGATACAGCAGCGCCCCGAGGTGCGAGAGTACAGGTCGGAGGATGGCACGCTCAGATGCCCCCGCATCCTCATGGCCGCTCGGGAGGCGCCGCCGCTGCCAGGCATGGAGCAGCTGAAAACCATCACCTGGCGCGTGGGCCATGAAACAACGCCCCACCTCATGCTGTGTTTCACGGTAAGTACTAGAGAAGTGACACTTGTGTGGGAGCCATGACATGATAGCGTTACAAAGGAACACTAAGACTTTTTGGCTGAATCTCACGTTCCCGCCCCCACACCTCTTGGCCCCCGTCTGCCCACAGCCACAAGAGTTTGTGCGTGCGGCAGATGACGACGGACTGGCGTCGCTTCTGCACACCGTGGAGCGTGCTGCCCCTGGGTGCCGCCTGCACCTGCTGACCTACGCAGCCGACAGCAGCTGTGAGCAGCTGTGGCAGCTGGCTGCGCACCTGGCAGTGTGGCGCCCCGACGTGGCTTTCCACCACCCCAGTTCCCTTGGGGAGGCAGCAGAGTGTGTATACCGAGTGACCCGGGCGGTTGCAGAGACGGCATACAAGCAGACGGTGGGTGTGGAAGTACCTGTGCTGCTGGCATTGGTGACCGTGCCGGCAATGCCTGGGTGGTGCTGCCCAATGTGGCAGCAGCAATGTTGCCTGTGCATCAGCGGGTGGGGTGCGGCAGCAAGTCTGCCCTGGAGCATGCAGAGCGGGCCTGCATGCACTTCGATTCACCTAGTTGACACTCGTTCCCCACCCTCCTGTCCCCTGCAGGGCGCACACAGCTTCCTGTCCGCGGAGCTGCTGCCGGCAGCAATGCAGGGGAAACGGGAGCGGCTAGACCGGCTGCTCGACCGTGCAGAGCGTGCTGTGCA
Organism: Micractinium sp. NFX-FRZ; assembly: GCA_029339195.1. NCBI lineage: Eukaryota > Viridiplantae > Chlorophyta > Trebouxiophyceae > Chlorellales > Chlorellaceae > Micractinium > Micractinium sp. NFX-FRZ. The sequence goes on from JAPTJF010000243.1 coordinate 66,850, forward strand.
GTACCACGGCAGCGAGGCGACGCTTATGCGGGGGCTGCTGGCGCTGCCCGGCGTGAGCTCTGAGGTGGCGTATGCGGTTGGCAGGCAGCACGGCAGCCTGCAGGGGCTCGTTGAAGCGGCCGAGAGGTGCGCTGGGCTGGGCGCCTTTGCAGGGCCGGCGCACATGGCTGTGCCTGCCTTTGCAAGTGTATCCAGGCATGCGCAGCGTGCACACTTGTTCGAAGCGTGCACACCGTAGCAATGCCGCTGCCTGGCTGCCCCTGCTTGCGCAGGGATGGTGTGGCTCAGACGCAGGCTGCAGTCGGCGGCCTCCCGCTGCCAGCATCCACAGCCGTGGTTGGGCGCGCAGCTGCAGATAGGATCGTGCGCCTGGCAGCAGGCTAGGGTAGCAGGCCCGCATGGTTCGCCTTGCTGTGTTCCATTGATACCCTCGTTTAGTCTGCTCTTGCACCCCTTAAATGTCATCACATAACCATGTTGCATGCGCTAATGGACGCTGCAGCAGGGGCGGGGAAAGCGCCGGGATGCTGCGCAATGCAGATGAGAGATGGTCATGAATTATCAATGTATCATGCAGAGTTTCAAATGTGTTGGTCGGAGTGAACAGTATGGGGATGCTTGCCAGCCTGCAGTGAGGGATCTAATTTGAAGGAGGGCAGGAGGCCCTTGGATAAGCGGGGCCTCCTGCCCTCCTGCCCTGCAAGGCTGGCGCGCATGTTTGCAGCAGTATGGCCCTCTGATGCCTGCCAGCTCACGATATCCTTATAAACTAGGATGTGCTGTGTGCAACTCCTGCAACTGCCAAGCCACTTGCAGATAGGGGGAGGCAGCACATAACAGGTCTGGCGCCGCCGCCGCCCGCCTGCTGGCACCAGCGCCGGCCAGCCTGGATTCCCTCGTGCGCATTCCGCGGCGTCCCTGCTTCGCAATCAGACAGCTGCTGCATCTTTTGAAGGCGGCGAGGGCTCCCTGCTGTATATCAAGGGCAACGTACACTGCTCAGGGTTCTGTTCAGCTGTCGGGAGTCACACGGCGAGCTCATTCCCCATCTGAGCGCTCATCAAAAGCTCGAGGACCGCAGGGTGCGCCAGTGGGCGCGGCAGGGCGTGGGTCTGGTCTCGTCCCGCTGCTGTCCCGCGTGCGCTGCAGCTGCCATGCACGAGTACAGGCCATCGGCAAACCGACCGCTGCGATGCTGGAGAGCCGGAGCGCGCAAGCCGGCGGGTGGCTTTGCTGCTACTGCCGACGCTGCCGCCCCGCCCGCCCCACTGCCCGCTGACGGGTCCCTTTGCGAGCCCCGGTCGTGCAGGTGCTTCGGAAGTCCAGCTCGCCAGCATGGTGGCGCAGGAGTAGCTTCATGGGTCGTTCTTGATGAGCAGCAGGCATGGGCAAGAAGAAGCAGAAGAAGAAGGGGCGGGCGGCGGCGGCGGCGGAGCTGACGCAGGAGGAGGCACGAGAGGAGCTGCTGGCACTCGAGGCGATTTTTGGGGAAGACATTGCGCTGCGGGAGGATGGGCCCGGCTCAGCAGGGCTGGGCTTCACGCTGCGCGTGGTGCCGCACCCAGGTGGGTGCTGGCGCCCAGCAGGCGGGGCCAGCGCGGCGCGAGGCGGGAGGAGGCGTCGGCCGGGCGGGGGGCTTCCTGCCTTGCAGGAACGTCACTTGAGGGTCATGCTCAGGCCCTGCAGGGAAATGACGCTGTGCCCTTGGATTGTATGGTACCTCAAGATATGGACTGCCCTGTGCTGTATAATGACTGAGAATACGGGATCCTTGTTGTCATTGTTGCAGGCGAGGCGGCGGCCAATTATGTTGCGTTGACGCTGGTGGTCAGGTGAGTGCCGCGGGTGCTGCCTGGTGTTGAGCATGTGCGTTTGGCATGTGTGCGGGTTGCAGCCGCATGCACGCTGTGCGCGGCAAAGACATTGACAGGGCATACAGACTCAGTTGCTGGCGCCAATGCATACCTCACTGCCTGCGTGGTACTGCCTACCTTGATGGGTCCTCCCTGCCTGCCTGCCTGCCCGCCCACCCACAGCCCCCCAGGCGACCCCTGCTCACTTCGTGTCTGCCCACCCACCTGCCTGCCTGCCTGCCCGCCTGCCCTGCCCCCTCAGCTTCCCGGACGATTACCCCTCTGAGGAGCTGAGCCTGAAGCTGAGCGAAGCCGCCAACCTGGCGGAGCCAGCGGTGCGCCAGCTCAGCAAGGCGCTGCACCAGGCGGCGCAGCAGTACGCGGCAGAGGGCGAGGTGTGCTGCTTCCAGCTCATCACTCTGGCCCAGGAGTTTTTGCAGCAGCACAACTACCCGCCGGAGGAGGAGGAGAGCGGGGGGGAGCGGGCGCCTCAGAGCCTGTGGCACGAGATGCAAATGGTGAGTGGGTGGGCGGGCGGGGCCGCTGGGCGGGGCGGGGAAGGAGGGGGCATGCAAGGAGGGGGCCACCAACTGCTGGTGTGGCGCCGATACGGCGTGCCCACTTGCTTCTGGGTTGCTGCCGGGCTGCCACTGCCTCCGGCTTGAGCCTGCTGTGCTGCAAGCCAAGCGCTTTGTGGTGGTGGTGAACCTCCCCTCACTCTGCCCTGCCCCCGCCGGCTGTCGGCTGCCTTCCCTCACCCTGCTATCTGCCCTGTCCCCACCAGCCCGCCTGCTACCTTCCTTCAAACTGCGCTCTCGCTCCTTCACCGCCCTCTCGTGCCCCCCCACAGCGTGACCTGGCAGAGGCTGCCGAGTCGCGAGAGCAGAGCTTCCGGGCGCCCGTCATGGGCGACGCTTTCTTCGACAGCCTGGACGGGGGTGGCCTCTTCTCAGATGCAGCCGACCTGCCGGTGGCGCCGGCAGCAGGGGGCGTGCCACACGCCGCGGGGGCTGTGCCAGTTGTAGAGGTGCGTAGCAGCAAGGCAGGACGGCCGCCCAAGCCGCCCAAGCCAGCGCTGCCGGTGGGGCCAGCCGGGGCGGCTGCCGCGACGGCGGTTGTGGCACCGGAGCCCAGCCGTCTGGCGGCCTCTCAGAGAGCACCGGCAGCAGGACAGGCGGGTGGTGGCGCCACCGCTGGTGCAGCAGCAGCAGCAGCAGCTCCCAGCTCCGGCACAGCGCCTGCAGCTGCTGGAGAGGCAAGTCAGGCAGCAGCTCAGGCAGCAGCACAGGCAGCAGCTCAGGCGGCAGCACAGGCAGCAGCACCGCTAGCAACAGCCCCTGTGACCGCCCGGCAGGCCAGCATGCTGGGTGTGGGCACCAGCAGCAGCCCTTTCAGCCGGCCGGCGCTGGAGGCTGGCAGCGGCACGTCTGTGGGCGGCGGTGGCGGTAGCATCATGAAGACTCTGGGGGCCAGCATCCGAGGCGTGCTGCCCAGGGGGCTTCGCAAGTATCTAGACGGAGGTGCGCCGTGCTGGCTGAACCCTGGCTTGGCATACTCGGTGCCTGTCAGGTGCCGAGTGCTGGGTGCCGGGCGCTGGGCGCCTGCTGGGTTCTGTGTGGGTGCTGGGAGCTGGCTGGGAGGGTGGTGGTGCGTGCATAGGCATGCGTGGCATGGCGCAACGTCGGGACTGCCAGCGTTGCTGCAACTTACTGTAGCGCTAGGAGCATGCCCACCATTGCGAGCTCTGCTGCCGGCGCAGCAGGCAGACCACAGCCTCCAGGTCTGGCTGGTGCTACCTTCTCTCCACCTCGTCGTACCTGAGTGGGTGATACTCTGTCCTTCACAATTCCTGCCTTCCAAACTGCCCCCCCGCCCTCACGCAGGATCTGGAGTCACGCCAGAGGGATCCGAGGCGGGCGAGGCCGTGGGCCCCGGCGGGGCGGGCGAGGAGGACCGAGCCCTCATCCGTCAAGAGCTCTTCCTGGGCCACCTGCTGACGCTGGCGGCCAGCAGCGGGGCAGTGCCGCCGCACGCGCTGCCCAGTATCGCGGCGCAGCTGCAGGCGGCGGGCCTGCTGCCCAAGTGGCTGGCCTTCACGCTGACCCAGCAGCCTGCGCTGTTTGACCGGGCCTTCCAGCGGGTCTTCCATCAGGTGTGGTGGGTGCTGCAGCGGGGTATTCCGGGCATGGTGTGGGGCTGGTGGGGTGCGGACTGCAGGGCATATGGTGTCCGGCTGGCAGGGATGAGGGTGGGTGGGTTGGTGTGTGGTGCTGGGTGGGTGGGTTGCGGGGGGATGTGCGACTGCCGTACAGCGCGCATTCCGCACGCGCAGGCTAGGTGGATGGTGCTGGGTGGGGCACATGGGTGGCAAACAATGAAAGCTGCCCTTCTTCACCACCTTTCCAATTCTCCATCCTTCCAGGAGCTGAGTTTCAATGACGAGCCGGGCCGGCGGCTGACGTCATCTTTGCCAATGCTCACCCTCTTTGCAATGCACCCGTATGTTTCATGTCAGGAGCTGGAGGCGGCGCGTGCCCTGAGTGATGAGGAGGACGACCCCATGTCCTGGGCGGTGGCGCGCTTCTGGAAGCGCCGGGCCGCGCCCCTGATGCCCTCTCGCTCATTCGGCCACCTGCGCAGGTGGGCTGCTCGCGTAGCGTAGTGTTGGGCTAGTGTTTGGTGGGCACGTGAGGAGGTGGCAGGCAGGCACTGAGTTTGGCATGCGTTTGGGCCAAGGTTTGCCCCCTGGCGAGGTCTGTGGGCCGAGTGTCGTGAAGAAATCAGGCAGTGTGCAGGCAGGGCAGAGCTGCTCAAGTACCCAATGGCCTGCAAGCTTGCACACGCCTCATCCTCCTCCCGCACTGTCTGCCTGCCTCACCTGTGCACCCGCTCGTCTCCCTGGCCCGCTCGGCTCCCCCCTTTGCGTGCAGCCGGTCGAGCATGCTGTCAGAGGACTCCCTGCCCAGCAGCCGCTATGAAACCGACTTCACCGAACTGCGGGCGCTGGGGCGTGGAGGGTACGGCGTGGTGGTGTCAGGTAGGTAGGGAGACGGCAGGCGCGCCCACAGCAGGGTGTGTGTGTGATGGGGCTTGGTGGCTGTGGAATGGAGGTGTCAGGTGGGCAGCCGTGCAACGCATGGGCCCAGGCGTGAGCGAGCGGCGATGGTGGCTGACACTCCTCACTGCATGTGCCTGCGCGCACGGCTACGCTTGCCCCTGTGCCTGTGCTTGCACGAGGCCGGACATGGCTGGCACCCGTCTGCCTGCCCACCTGCCTGCATGCCCTTTGTGATCCCGTGCAGCCATCAACAAGATGGATGGGCGGCAGTATGCCGTGAAGAAGATCCCCCTGGACGCGCACTCTGCGGGTGCGCTGCGCTGCGCTCTGCCTGCTGGGCGTGCTGTGCTGCGCCGGCCGTGCCGTGCGCCATGGCTGCCAAGCTGCCTTCCCTGCCCACCTGCTGTCTCTCCTGCCTCCATCCTTGCAGTCCCTGCCTTCCCTGCCCACCTACTTTCTCGCCAGCCTCTATACATGTGATTCACATTCTCCCTGCCTCCCTGCCCGCCCGCCGCCCGCCCGCCTGCCGTGCAGGCGCTTATGCCCGCATCATGCGAGAGGTCACCACCCTCTCCCGCCTGCAGCACATCAACGTTGTGCGGTACTTCCAGGTGGGGATGTGTTGGGGGTGTGAGGTGGGGGCAGTAGCCCTGGTAGGGTGGAACGCCTGCTAGGGGAGCGGCGTACAGCAGGCGCGTGCGTGTTGGGGTCAGAGCACACACTTCCCTGGGGTCCACAGCCGCGGCACCACTGGCTGGCTGTTGGCTACCCTAAGCAAAGCACCATGCACCGCCCTGCGCTCACATCCCACCTTCCACATCGCCCCTGGATGGCAAGCAATGCCGTCGCCCTCCCACATGCGTGTATACCCCGCCACCCCCCTGCTCACTCAACCCGCCAACATCTTCCCCCTGCCCCCCACTCGCTCGCTCCCTGCCCTGTACTGCCAGGCCTGGGTCGAGGCCAGCACCTCTGTGCAGGAGGACGGCGAAGAGTCAGAGCTTGATGAGTGGGGCTCAGACACCCTCACCCCCGCCAGCCCCTCTGGCCCGCTGGGCGCGGCCGGCAAGGCGTACGGCAGCGGGCGGGGCGGGGCGGCGGGCGCCAGCGGCGGCGGGTGGGCGCACCTGGCGACGGTGGCGGAAGTGAGCCGGGAGGGGCGGGCCAGCACGCCTTCCAAGGATCGCTACGGCCCCCTGGCTGGGCGGGGCAGCAACACCGACAGCGACAGCGGCAGTGCCAACGAGGATAGCAGCGGCAGTGAGGACGGCAGCAGCAGCGGCAGCGGCAGCAGCAGCGGCAGTGAGAGCGAGAGTGAGGATGGTGTCGGCGGCAGGGGCGGGCGGGAGGTGAGCACCAGCTTTGCGTTTGGCGCCAACATGGCGGTGGCGGGCGCCAACCAGCTGCTGTCGGCGCACGGCAGCAGCGAGTCGGCGTTCGGCTCCCGCCCTCAGAGCAGCATGGATGGGGGCTTCCTGTCTGCCTGGGGGGACAGCTCCCAGTCAGCCAGCCAGTCAGCCAGCCAGAGCGGCACGCTGTCCAGCTCAGCAGGAGGAGGCACAGCAGGCGCAGCAGGAGGCACAGCAGGAGACGGGCGGCAGGATGCGCGTGTTGCTGCTGCCTCTGGCCATGCCGGCCACAGTGCCACCACTGTGACCCTCGGCAGCGGCGGCAGCACGGACTTCTCTTTTGACCGCAGCCGGCCGGCGCACGGCGGCGTGAGTGGGGCCACCTCGACGACGCATCCGTCGCGGGGCGGGGGTGGGCGGCGCACCATGCAGCAGGTGCTCTTCATACAAATGGAGTACTGGTGAGCTGGGCGGGAGAGAGGGGAATATTGTGAGGGATGCGTGGGGTCCGGCAGGTGCTGTTTCAAACAGACGAATTTCTGATGAGCTGGCTGGGGGCGGGCGGGAGATGTGCAGGAGGGAGTGGTGGCGTACCTCAGGCAACGGGGTGAGGCGAGGGGGGTGCGTTGGTTGGATGCAGCCTCCTGGCGGTTGTAAACACACCTGGCACCCTCGCGACTTCTTCCCCTGCCCCTGCGTTCCTGCCCCCTCCGCCGCTTGCGGGCAGCCCCCACACGTTGCACAACACGCTGGTCAGAAGTACATTTTATATATGGGCCCTCCCCGTGCCCCATCCCTTTCTCCAAGTCCTTTCTCCCATTCCTTGTATTACCTGACTTACATTTCCCAACACTCTTGCCCCGCTGCCTGCAGCCCGCGCACGCTGCGCGACGTGCTGGACAGCCGAGAGCTGGATGAGGAGCGGCGGTGGAGCATACTGAGGCAGATACTGGCGGGGCTGGCGCACATCCACTCGCAGGGCATCATCCACCGAGACCTGAAGGTGGGGGCACTGACGGGGTGTTGCAGCGTTGGCTTGGGGGGGGGGTGTTGCACGGCTGTCAGGGGTGTCTTGTTGGCTTAGCGGGGGGGTGCCTGGGCAGGGCATCATCCACCAAGACGCGAAGGTGGGGTAGCTGGTGGGGGCGTGTTGTTGGCTTGGTGGGACTGGCTGGGGCGCACATGTGCAGGCAGGGGACTATGAGCCAAGACTTGAAGGTGTGCGGGGATTAGGTTGGCTGGCGGGCGGGCCTGGCGTGCCTTGGCAGTCTTGTTGGGCTGGCGGATTTGGTGGCTGGCTGTTTACCGGCTTGATGAGATCTGATCACCTCTCGATGCTTTTATGAACAGGCCTGCCCGCGCGCTCTGTGCACGCCTTGGTTCCCTGCTCCTGTACTCGCTACCAACGCGCTCCATGCCCACCCCTCTGCTAACTGTGTGCAGCCTGCTAACACTTTCCTGGACAGCCAGGGAAACGTGAAGCTGGGCGACTTTGGTGCGTGTGGGGGGCTGCCGCCTTTCCGTGGGCGGACGGGCGTGCCAGCACCAGCTTGTGCTGTTGGGCATGGCATAGCGATGCCTGTGCCTGTTCGCTGTTTGCTAGCATGGCCATGGCGGCTGGCCCGGCACCACTCTTCTCCATGCGATCTTCCTGCTCCACCACAGTCAATCCCTCCTCCCCTCCCCCCTCCCCAGGCCTGGCCAAGTACAACACGGAGGGCGACGCCGAGCCGTCCCCCAGCATGCACAGCGGGGCGGGCGGCGCGGCGGGCGGGCTGGTGTCGGGCGCCAGCGCCCTGTTCAGCGACGCCACCGGCCTCGTGGGCACCAGCTACTACATATCGTGAGAGCACGGCATGCTGTGCTATGCTGTGCCATGCTGTGCTGTGCTGTGCTGTGCTGTGCTGAGCCCCGCTAAGATGGGCACCTCACCGTGGCATCACCCTGCTCTGCCGTACCTGTGCTGCTCACCGCTCCCACCCTGCCGCCGCCCTCTTTCTCATCCCTTCTCTGCCCTGGCAGCCTCGACACTCTCAAGAACTAGGCCAGCTGCGACGCCAAGATGGCCCTCTCTTCTCCTTTTCACCACCCCTGCTGCCTTTAACCCCTGCCGCCCCCTTTCCCTCGGAACCCTCCCCGCCCCCTTGCCACGCCCGAGATCCGTTGGGCACCTCTGCTCCCTGCTACCATCCCACCCCTCACCCTCCCCCTCACCCTCCCCCGGCAGGCCCGAGATTCGCGAGGGCTGGGCCAGCTACGACGCCAAAGTGGACCTCTTCTCCCTGGGAGTGATGGCCTTTGAGCTGTGGCACCCCTTTGCAACCGCCATGGAGCGGGCCGTGCTGCTGCGCGACCTGCGCGAAAACGGCGTCATGCCCGCACAGTTTGAGGCCGATGCACCGGTGGTGTGCCGCCTCATCCGCTGGCTGTTGGCCGCCAACCCCGCGGAGCGACCCACGGCGGTGGAGGTGCTGCGCTCGGAGCTGCTGCCGCCGCAGGTGCGCGTGTGTGTGTGTGTGTCATGGTGGTGTGGTGTGTGTGTGTGTGTGTGTGGGGGGGGGGGGGGGGTATGCACGCGAGTGGGCATGTGTACGAAGTGTAGTGGGGGGTGGGGTCGGGTACGGGGTGTTGAGCACACATGAACCTGCTGGCGCTGAGCCTGGCGCAGACGGAAAGACAGAGGATGCCGCTTGCTCACTTGTGGCGTTGCGGTGCTGTGTAGAGGGCAGCCTGCGCCACATTCTACCCCCACCCTCATCCTCTGCCCCACCCCTCCGGCCCCCCCACGGGTGCAGGTGCTGGACGAGCAGCTGACAGACCTGCTGCGCTGCCTGCCCGACAACCCGGCCATGCACGAAAAGGTGGGCACCTGCCTGCCTGCCTGCCAGTCTGGCCCATATCTGCCGTCAGCAACCTCTCTGGAAGCTGCCCATCCGCATTGCTGGGTGGCTGTCCGCCCTCTGCCTGCGCACTGCCTGTCCTACCCATCTTGCCGGCTGCCTAGCGTGCACCCGTGTTGCCTGCTAACTTGGGCTCCACCCTCCCTCCCTGCTTGCTTGTTTACTCTGCACCCAACCAAACCCAACCCTGACTCCCCCTCAGGTCCTGGATGCCATCTTCTCACTGCCCCAAGCCGTGGACGCCGGCGGCGGCAGCGCGGCGGCGGCGGCGCTGGAGGCTCCTGGCGCCCCGATACCAGTGCAAGTAAGCGTGGCCCCAAGTAGGCGTATTGAAATGAGCAAAAATCTGTTGTGCTCGCTCTTGCGCCTGGAATGCAGGCACTTGAGTTGCACGGTGCTTGATGCGTGTGCCTGCCTGCCTGCCTGCCCCACACGCTCCCCTCGCCCTCCCACCACCACCACCATCCCTGCACACCTATCCTCCCCCTCACAGATGGCGGCCCGCGAGCACGTGCTGGCGGTGCTGCGCGACTGCTTCCAGCGCCACGGCGCCGTGGGCATGTGCAGCCAGGAGCTGGGCCTGGCATCCGAGCAGGACCCGGCAGGGGCGGTGCACCTCCTGACCTCAGCGGGCACCAAGCTGGCGCTGCGCTGGGAGCTGCGCTCCGCCTTTGCCGGCTGGTTCATGCAGCAGCTGGCTGCAGGGGGCAGCCACGGCGGCAGCGGCGGCGGGGGCGCAGGCGGCCTGCTGCTGGATGGCCTCAGGCGGTATGAGGTGGCGTCGGTGCAGCGGCACGCGGCGGGGCAGGGCCTGCCTCGCAGCTACCTGCAGGCTGACCTGGATTTTGTGCTGCCTGGGGAGCGCACCATGGCGGAGCAGCTGCTGGGGGATGCCGAGGTGGGCGGGGGGCAGGGCGTGGGGCAGCTGGGGGTGAGCAGGGTGGGGCGGGGGGGCAGCTGGGTGCGAGCAGAGAAGCAGGTGGTGTCGTCATTTGTGGGTCATTTGTGACCAGCGAGGGTGCATGTGGCTGGCAGGTGGCACTCAGAGATCCAGTTTGTACGCATTTTGGCTCCAGCTACCGTGTGCCCCTCTCCTGCTCCCAATCTATCCCACGTGAGCCAGCCCCCCTCCCTCGCCTTGGCCTCCCCCTGCCACTCACCCATCACATCTGGGCCTCCCTGCACCTTTGCCTCCTCCTCCCCTCCCTCCCCCCTGCCAGGTCATCACCGCCACCCACGAGGCGCTGGCCGAGCTGCCCGAGTGTGGCGAGGTGGAGGTCCGCCTGGGCCACCGCACCCTCTTTGAGCTGGCCCTGCATTTCGTGGGCGTCTCCCGGGAGGCACGCGGTTCGGTCATCCAGCTGCTGTCCACGGCGGCTGTGGCCTCGCCCCTGCACGCCACGGCGCGCTCCAAGCGCTGGCCCTCGATCAAAGCGGGGCTGGAGGGCATTGGGCTGTCGGCAGAGGCGATCGGGAGGTGTCGCCAGCTGGTGCTGCAGGTGGGGCGGGCTGGGTGGGTCTGAGGTGGGGTGGGTGGTGTGTGAGCGGTGAGCCAGATTGTTGGGTGAATGGGACGGGGGAATGCCTGGCGGGTCTGCATGCATGTGCACCAGCCCAAGCAGGTGTGGAGTTGATGGTGTCAGTGGAAAGCAGGATGAGCATGCGTGGAAGCTTCCCAAGTGTACCCCTCCAGTCTGGCAGTCCCCTCCATTTCGGCAGGAGGGCTGGGTGGGTGAAGGGCCGCGGCAAGAGAGCAAGTGTGCAGGCATGCAGCACCTGCCAACTCGGCCATCTGCGCAAACCATAACATGCCTGCCCTGCTGTTACTCGGCCCGCCCGCACTTTTCGGGGCTGCAGGCGGCAGGAGAGGCGGAGTCTGCGCTGTTCCGGCTGCGCACGCTGCTGGCGCACACGGCGCCGCCGGGACGGCAGCACGGCGGGCACCGCTCTGGCGTGCGCCCCTCCTCTGCCGCCTCGCTGGCATGCTTGGATGAGCTGGCGCAGCTGCTGCAGTACCTGCAGGTGGGCGGAAGCTGGGAGAGGAACAGGTTGTTGTTTGCTTGACGGTGCAACGTGCTTGGCATTGGTTTTCGGCCGCCTTGCTGTCCCCTTCCACGCGTCCTGCCACACTCTGGCGGCCGGCCTCCCCACCCACACCTCCCTGCTCCGCTTTCCCTGCCCTCTCCCTGCCCTGCCCTGCCCTGCGCCGCCCCACAGTTCGCCCTGCTGGCGGCCCCTCTCCTTGGACCCGGCAGCCCGCCCCCTCCCACACCGCCCTTTGCCCTACCCCCTTCGTTTCACCACTCTGCAGGCCTGGGGCGTCCCCCAGTCCTGCCTGCTGGTGGACCCCCTGCTGGCGCCGCACAGCGAGGCGTTCAGCGGGGCGCTGTTCCAGTGCCACCTGGTGCAGGGGTCAACCGGCACAACTGCCGTGGTGGCGGCAGGCGGCAGGTGAGCGCAGGGATAAAAAGGCTGGGGGGTGGCAGGTGGCAGCTTCAATGTCACCTGGTGCGGGGGTGGATTGACCCCCAAGGCGGGCGGCAGTTAAGGATGAACAGTGTGGCAGGCTAGCAGTGCCGCTGTTGAATGCAGTGGCTGACGGGCGGGCCAGGCAGGCAAGCACGAGTGCTGCTCCATGCAGCCGGCCACTGCCACTGCCTCTGGTCACCGCTTCTCTCGCCTCTAACCACTCTTTTCTCGCTCGCTTATATTCTCTGCTCTGCCCTCCGTCCTGGTTTCGGGCACCATCCCCCCCTTGTCTCCTCGCCTCCACACTCTCCCACTGCTCCCCCGTGCGCAGGTACGACTCTCTCCTGAAGGCTGCCTGGGCGCGGCAGTCGGCGCTGAGCGGCAGCGTGGCCCCCATGCCGCCGCTGCACGCGGTGGGGGCCACCCTGAATGTGGATCGACTGGTGCACGTGGCACAGACCAGCAGCCGCTGGCGCACGCAGGGCAGCGTGGCCCCAGGTGGGCCGGGCGGGGGGTGCAGCAATGGTGGTAGGAGGACGAAGGGCTGAGGACCGTGGAATGTTTGCAGGGCTGTGGCTGTTGCTAGGGCGGGACGTGACTGCACCTGCGCTGGCTTTGTTTGCTCTGTACACACCTGCAGCTGCTGGGCATGTAAGCTGGCTCAGCCCTCCTCTGCCGCCACCCGACTCCACACCCCTGTGACGCTCCCCAACCCATAACCCACTCCGCTCCCTGCCCCCTTCCCCCCGCCCTCACCCGCTCCCTGCCCGCAGTGGCGGGCCTGCCGCGCCTGTCCCAGGCCGACGTGCTTGTGTGCAGCCGCGGCGGGGGCGGGCTGCTCAAAGAGCGCATGGCCCTGGCCCGCAGCCTGTGGGATGCCGGGGTGGCCGCTGAGCTTCTGCCGCAGGCGGCACCCAGCCTCACTGAGCAGTACGAGTATGCCCAGAGCAGGGGGATCCCTTGGCTGGTCATCATCAACGCCTCCACTTTCGGGGGTGAGGAAGGGGCGGTGGGGGGGGGTGGGGGTGGATGGTGATGGGGCTGTGCATTTTCGGTTGAAGGTAGATCGGTGGCTTCTGGAGTCTGGGAGGCCAGAGCACAAATATTCTAGGGGCGGGGCGGCTGGCCTGCTTGTTTGTGCTCACATTGCAACCCCACACCATGCCTAGCCCCCGCCCCCAGCTGACCTTCTTCCACCCATCCCGCTCTGCCCTCCCTGCCTGCCCTCCCCGCCCCCTCCGCCCCGCTGCAGCTGCCGACACGGTGCGTGTCAAGGGCATGAATGTGCGGCTTGAGGAGGATGTGTCAGTGCCAGATCTGCCTTCCTACATCCTCGGCGCGCTACACCCCCACAGCAACGCGCCGGCGCCTGGCAGCCGCACGCCAGCTGGCGCCAGGCTGGGGGCGGACGAGGGTGACGTGGCAGGGGAGCAGGACGAGCCGTCGGCACATGGCGGGCGGGAGCGGCAGCGCCGCGGAGGCAGGCGCTGACCCGCCCACTGCTGTGCGCCCAGCTCCACAGCGACCGCTGCTTGCTGCACGCCCCATCTCTCCTTCCGCTGTGTGCTTCCACTGTGTGTACTTGCTGCCCAGGTGGTGCGTGCTGCCCGGCGTGAGGCGCAGTAGGTATGTCCTGCTGCCTGCCTCTCCTGTTGCGCCCCCTCGTTTTCAGCCTGAGCAGGCACCCCCACCAGGCTTGCAGCAGGGTGCACGCCCACCCATTCCCCATTGCTTCACTTTGTACCTCACCACACACTTGCACTCGCGCAGTTGTACCCGCCTGCTGTAGCCTTTCTGCTGCTTTCATCACTGCCTTTCAAACACACAAACAGCGTAGCCCACAAATTTGTGCAGCCTCAGCCTCAGCGCTCCCTCTCCACCCAGCGCACTGCCATTGTTCCCCCTCTCCCCTTGCTCTCCCATGCCGTCACCCCTTGCCTTCCTCCTCCTGGCTGCCCCCGCTGTAAGTGGCCACCCTCCCCCAGGTGCTCTTGGTGCCCCAGATGCCCCGGCGCAGGCACTCCAGCTGCACGATCTGCAGGGGTGCGGTCATGGGGAGCAGGGGTGAAGCAGCAAGGTGGTGGGTGCGGGAGGGGAGGCACTTAGGGCTGTGACGGAGCTGCGGAAGCGGCAGGTGGCGGCAGGCAAGTGCTGCATCCTGCGGTACCGCAGCCTGGGTCCAGTTGGGGCCAGCTGGTGGGACTCCCCAGCTCCACCTCACGTCACCTGCGAGTGATCCACGAAGAGATTGACGTCGGCACCCACGGTCTTGACGTACCTGCAGGCTGGTGGGGGGCCGTGGGTGCCCAAATGCGGCAAGCGCATGGCTGCCAAAGGGTACTGCAACCTGGCAAACCTGTTACCCCCACTACTGCCCCGCCTTCAACCAGCTGAACCCAGGATGTGCACCAACTGAACATGCTTGGTCTGCCGTGCCCGTCCATCAGACATATAGCATATCAATTGCCCTTTCTTTCACAGACCAGAATTCCGGCCGCCCACCAGCTGAAGACGTGTGGGTCTGCAGCCTCAAACATGAGCCGCTCGTGGCCCAGGGCCTCCACCAGGCGGGACACGACGTCGGTGCGCCAGCTGGGCACGTCCTCGGTGATGCCTGGAGGGCGGGCGGGGGCAGCAGGGCAGGGTGCACCATGTTGAGACAGGAGTCGTTCACAGCATCCTGTGTAGGGGCTAGGTACTTCACCAAACGAATGTACTCCAGACACATGTTGGTCCTTGGATTGGTACGCGCCCATTTGTGCCAGCCTCTCAAAGTAGATCTTTGAGAAGTCGCTCTTGCTCCTATCTCTGTCGTCTCTGAATATGGACACATGTCCTTGGAGATGCACAGGAGGCTCTTCCTCCTTCCTGCTGGGCACACGGGAGGCGCTGCTGGCACAGAAGGGGTCGAACTCACAAGCCAGCCCACGCACTCCCACACACCTTCGGATTCGACCATCACCATTGGTGCGCCCGCCTCCAGGCAGCGGCGCGCCCGGCGGATCGCCCAGGACACGTCTACCGTCCCCTCAGCCGCCAGCTCAGCCGCTGACGTGTCGCCGCCAGCTCCCCATTGGATGCCCACCTCCGGCTTGGGGCGCAGCCCGGCACGCTGCACATCCCTCACCAGCCGCACCTGCCAAGTGTGTATGTGAGGAGAGTAGGGGTGCATGCGTGAGGGGGCTGAAGCGAAGGGACAGCAGCGGCCTGTGCCAGGAGATGCTGCCAGGTGGCGTGCCATGAGGAAGGTGTGAGCTGCATGCCGTAGCCATTCCACCACCAGGCGTGAGCCGTGCACCCCTACTCCTGAGCCCACCCCCGCTCCAAAGCCCCCGCTCACATAACCCACCAGATCGTCAGTGGGCAGGCTGATGAAGCCAGTGCTGATCTCCACGACATCAAACCCCAGGGCTCGGCACTCCCGCAGATACTCCTGCACTGCGCTCTCGCCCTGCAGAATGGGCAGCAGAGGCAACGCGCAACATTGTGACACTGAGAGTGGGGGGGGTTAAACTTGAAGCACCATTCCCCACCCCAATTGCCACCCTGAACCCACCCCCTCTGCACTCCACCCTAGAGGCTCCCCTCAACGCGCTGCCCAACCTTGCCCACCCGCCTGCGTCAGCACGTGCTCGACCCAGCCGCCGGTGGACACGTACACACCGTGCTCATGAGCGGCGTCGATGAGGGCCCGCAGGGAGCGGCGGCTCAGCACGCTGAATGCGCCGCCAGCAAACTTGAGCCCATCGACGGCGTGCCCCATCTGGAGAGGCTCAAAGACAGAGAGACGTGGAGCGGGGGCGAATGCGAGAGGTAAGAAGACGAGTGGGAGGTAAGGGGAGGGTACTAGTAGGGGGCAGTCAGGGGCTCACAGCGGGAAGTTGGGCAGGCACAGCGCTTGGGTGGGCATAGCAGGGTGCCAAGCAGAGCGTGTAGCAGCAACACGGTCCAGCAGCGGTGGAGCTCACCCCCTCCAGCAGCTCCTTGAGATAGGTGGGTGTCATGGGTGTGTAGTATGGACCTCTGCAGGCGGCAGGAATCGCAGTGGATTTGTGAGCGCAGTGAGATGCAGGGTGCCACTGTGTGTGCAGGGACACGCCGGGGGCACAACGGTGGCGGGAACTGGGGCGGGGCGCCATGCCTGATCTCCGTCAGGCCCGAGGTCCTCGGCTTGGAGGGGCGAGTGTTGTGGCGCACGAAAGAGAAGGGGAGGTCCTCATCAGGCGCAGCCTTGGAGCTGAAGGCAGCCGCCGCTGCCGCTGCCGCCGGCGGCCTCAAGGCTGCCGCTGCTGGGAGGCAACGGCAGCCAACCACGGCTGCTTGGCGCCTAAGGCGCAGCATGGAGCTGTGAAACAAGGTGAACGGAGGCATGACGGCGGTGTTGGATTCATGAAGCAGTCTGCTTCAGAAAGGGAGCCGAGCAAGGCTCTCCTCGGCTTCCGTTCAAGCTGAGAAGTGCCGCATCGTCAAGCCACCTTCGCAGTCCTCCATTGTTGACTGGCCGCGACAGTGTCGAGCTGGCCGCGACAGTGTGACAGTGTCGAGCACCGCCACAGCTTTGTCCGACAGCCGCTTGAGGGCGGGGACCACACGGCCGTCGTCGCAGGTGCTCAGTGCAGGCGCCCGTCAGTCGAGGTTGTTCCAGGACGTCAGCCTATGGCGTGCCGCCGCCGGCCGCCCGCGCACCGCCCTGCCCGCCGCCCGCCGCCAACCCGCGGCCCTCACTACCTTGTAGCACCCCGACCTACTTCCTCTTGTGCACACAACTGCCTGGTACAGAAGTACCTTTGCTGCCATGGAGGGTCGCCCGGAACGGCGGCTGGTTGTGACTGTGCGGGGTGCGGCCGACACCTCAGCCGCCTCCAAGCCTTACGTCATTCTGCAGCTGGGTGACCAGACGGTGCAGACCGAGGTGGCCACAACGGCAGGCGTCAACCCGGTGAGGGATGGGGCGAGGTTGCACCTTGCAGAGCTGCCAGCTGTTTATTAACGCCTGCTGGGCTTGCACAAGTGCCCGAGCCCCTGGCATGTGCCTCCCCAACTTCTTGCCATCGGCCTGGGCTGCTCCCCCCTGCCGGCTCTCCTCAAGTTGTTCCCACCGAGACCCTTCATCTGGCCCCTCTCTGCCCAGGTCTGGGACGAGCCAATTGAGCTGCGCCTGCCGCCGCCGCTGCCCAAGGAGCAGCCGCTGCACCTGCGGGTGAAGCTCATGCAGCACATCCGCCTCTTCCCTGACCGCATGATTGGCAGCGGCTCGCAGGTGTGGGCAGGGGCCTGGGTTTAACCCAGGCAAACCTTGCCTTATCAGGGTTGAGAAGAGGAGTGGAGGGCTGGATGTTAGGTGCCAGCGCTGCATGCCAACAAGCCGCTGGCTGCAGCCGCTGCAATCGCAACAGGCACTTCATGGCATGGCATGGCATGGCCACGTGTCGCCAGCCCATGTGTCCTCACTTGCTCAACACACACCAAACACTGCCAAGCTGCCTGCCCTCCTGCTCCTGTACCCCAACTCCCCCCCTTCTGCAGCCGCTCACCGACATGTTCTATGGCGGCGGCCAGCACGAGGTGAGCAGCAGGGGCAGGGAGCGACCCGCCAAGTGATGCCAACAGCACAGCTGGATGCGCCGCCAATGCAGCGCTTGCAGGACCCCGCAAGGACTGCACCTGCACAGTCCAATTCGCGCTCCCTGCTGCCCTGTGCCCCGCAGATAACTGTGCCGCTGTCGGACAGCAACGCCAAGCCTGCGGGCCGCATCCACCTGGGGGTACTGCTGGAGAAGGAGGCACGGCCTGGAGAGGAGGCTGGTGAGCCACGTTTTGTTGGTGCAGCTGCCCTGAACAGTCTCCTCTGCCGATTGCTGCTTGCCGCGCCGGCTGCTGCTTGCTGTGTCGTGCCGTGCTGTGTCGTGCTGTGCCGTGCCATGTAGTGCCGTGTCGGTTGCTGCTTGCCATGGGAGGCGGTGGTCCCAACACGGGCATGTTGAGGGTCGGACGGCGCAGGTTGACGGGGCAGAGGCACGGGTTGGGCAGGCGCTAGGCTAGGAGTTTGAACCCAACCAGCTGCCACGTCACGCCTGCCCGCTGCCCTCGCAGGCAGCGCCGCCGGCACGGTGCTGGGGCAGGTGCTGGGAGGCGGTCCCTCCTCACCCCTGGCGGCCACTGGCGCGTCCCCCATCCAAATGCCCTCTGACTCCGGGCCTGAGATGCAGGTGCTGGGGAAGGGCCAGATGTCAATGTGCAGCCTTTGTAGCGCATGATCATGCAATTGGGTGGCGGGATGCTGACAGAGGGAGGGAGCAATGGGAGTGGGAAGGGGCGGACCCCATGCCTTCCTCGGGGCCACGACAGGCTGGGCCACAGGTCGCCTGCGAACCACGGCAGCAGCAACGCCTTTCAAGCGGCGGCGTTGACGAGCTTCTGAGCTTCTTCCTGCTGTTGGCCCTTTGTGTCATTGCCTGACATGCAGGCGCGCGAGGTGCTGGGCGCAGGCGTGCTGCAGGACCCCTCAAAGCCAGGCTATGGGCTGTACGCGTGAGGGCCGGGAGGGACACCTGTCTGAGGCCGTCGGCCGGGCGGCAGGCAGCCAAGACTTGCGACATGCTGCCAAATACTACCAGACCAAACGCATGCGTGTTCAGGCACCATGCACACAGGGTTGAGCGAGCGACTGTTTCTGACCACACGGGACCACACCTGACCAAAGCATGCACAGCAACCACTCGTGGTTACGGACACAATAAAGTGCAGCCTGCACTCTGCCCTCCTTCCTTGCACAGCAGATTGCATCAGGGGGTCAAGACACTCAGGGTGTTGAACAACAGCAGCCGTGAAGCCAGTTGACGCAGTAAAACCGTGTAAATGAGAGCTGAAAGCAGGCGGGCGGGAAGCCGGCACAGAGCGGGCAGCATGAGGGGAGGAGGCGCCGCTGCATCCCTGGATTGGCACTCCCTGCCCACATCCAGTGCTAGCCTGGTGCTGCTGCGGCAGTTGAGCGCTCGTTTTGCTGTGCCGTGAGTGAGGAGACGCAAAGTGTGCAGCTCACTTGGCCGGCGTGCTTCCCAACCTGGAGGCGCATGGGTAGTGCCAGAGCCGGGACAGCCTGTCTGAGTTTGGATGCCTGATGGTAAGGACGGGCTGATGCGGGGCCTAAGCAGCACATGCTGCACAGGGACCAGCTGCAGGCCTGGCCTGGGTTTGCATGGTGGCTCATGCCACACAGTGTCCAAGCCACAAGCGCCTTGCAGGCCCCAAAGCCCCACCAACCACGCTGCCTCCTCCTGGCTCCCTGTGCACCTCATCCACCACCGGCACGCTGACGTGCTGCCTCTCCAGCCCGCCGCTGCTGGTGCTGCTTCCCAGCAGGGTGTCCAGCCCCAGCGACCCCGCCGCCACATACTCCGAGCGGCCGCCCGGCGCCGGCGCCTTGAGCACCAGCTTCAAGTGTTGCGCACGGTCGGTGGGTCCCACTGTGAAGGCCAGGCTCTGGCAGGCGGAGGGAGGGCACGCCAGGGTTAAAGGAGAGGGCGTGAGAGGAAGGCACAAGTGGAGCTTGGCAAACCGGCTTGCTACCGCCAGCGGCAAGCGGCGGTAGCAAGCAGGGCGCCAGCGCCGCCAGCGCGGACCTGAACAGCGGCCTCACCTCTTCCCACGCCACAAACCGAACACCGCTGCTGTCTGCGGTCGTGACCATGGACGGCGGCGTGCTAAGGCGCCCAAACCGCTCAATTTCGGCCAGGCAAAACAGAGCTCCCCTGGGGGCTGAGGCCTCCAGCTCGGCCGAGTGCACTTGCAGCGTCAGTTGCATGTTCATCATCATCAGGGCGACTTGAAAGCCAACCGCGTGCTCGATGCAGGGAGCTTTCTCTCTCTCTCTCTCTCTCTCTCTCTCTCTGCCCGGCTTTGCACATGCTGAGGTGGCGCGACAGCAATGTTCTTGGACACAAGGCTCCCTTCTCTTCCCTTGTTCACAATTGTACATTCGAGCTCTTCCCTTGTTGTCAATTTGACCCATTGCCACAGCAATGCTAGGCCTGGCAGCCTCCAAGCAGGTGCGGGTGTCAGCAAGCCTGAGGCCGAACTTCGCCGAGTGTGGCGCGCCAGATTACAAGACTTGCGCAGAATTGACTGCGACCCCATCGGACCGCGGCTTCCTTCACGCCCGCTGCAGGAGAACGGCCCCGCTGGCGGCGGCGCCCAGGTGCAGGGTGGGCAGGCGAAAATTGTGGAGGGCATTTCCCATGAGGGCCTGCGGGAGGTCCTGCAGGGAGTGATGGAGCGCGATCCCGATCAGGTGCACCTGTGATTGCAGCCTGAAGGGGAGAACCCTTCCCCAACCTTGCCCGCTGACCCGCCCAGTCAGCAGGCGCGCGCTGTGTGCCCACCCTCCCCCTGTGCTCCGGTGCCTCATCATCCCATGCTTACTACCCCGCCCCGCTCGCCCTCACCCCAGCCCGAGTTCCTGGCGGCGGTCAAGGAGGTGGCGCACTCGCTGCAGCCCGTGTTTGAGCGGCGGCCGGAGCTGCTGACCGCCTTCCAGGTGGGGGGGAAAGGGGAGGGCAGCGACGCTGCCCCTGGCGCAGTAACTGCCATTCGGTGGTTAATCGGGCACAATTCTGTGGCACGGATGCATTGTATTCCCCTCTAATGTAGTAGTCCCAACATGCCGATTTACCATGTACATATATTGCCCCCGCCCACCCACCGCTTGTTCCCAGGTCCTGTGCGAGCCGGAGCGCCAGGTGCTGTGCTGTGCTGTGCTGTGCTGTGCTGAGCTGTGCTGTGCTCACAGCGGACAGCCACTACTATAGCGTGCTCATATTGACCAGTTGCTTTGAAACCAGCCCGTCACACTCTTCTTTCTGCTCGATGACCGGCACGAATGTATCGTCCCCCCGCTCCCCACACCAGATTGTGTTTCGTGTGCCCTGGCTGGATGACAGCGGCAAGCTGCAGGTCAACCGGGGGTTCCGGGTGCAAACCTCTTCAGCGATCGGCCCCTACAAGGCAAGCCTGGGCGGGTGGGGTGCTCAGCTATGACATGCTACTACTGATATTTGATTCTAGATGTCTCTCTGCTGCCAGCCCTGCATGTAGCGGTAGGCAGCAGCTGCGGAGGGAGGGAGGGGCCTGCAGCACGAGGGCTCAGCCTGCCGCGCTCCTGCCGGCATGCCCCCCTGCCAACCCGTGCACATCGAGTGTGCTTCCTGCTCTTTAAGTGCTGCGTGCGTGCGTGCGTGTGTCCGTGCAGGGCGGGCTGCGCTTCCGCGAGGGCGTCAACCTATCGGTGGTCAAGTTCCTGGGGTTTGAGCAGGCCTTCAAGAACGCGCTGACCACGCTGCCCATGGGCGCGGGCAAGGTGGGTGCTAGTGGGTGCCGGCATGCTTGCTCACTATGCCAAAATTTAGCATAATGATGAAGGCAGCCGGGCCAGCCCGCCGGCATGCATCAACTCTGCTTCCGCTGTCTGTGCGCTCTGCACTGATTCCGGCATGCGCGCCGCCTGGTCAGGCTCAGCAGTCGTCACACCGTCATCCCCCGCCTCTGCATGCGCTTGTTGTGCCCTGCAGGGCGGCTCCGACTTTGACCCCAAGGGCAAGAGCGATGCAGAGGTGCAGCACTTCTGCCAGTCATTCATGGTGAGCCCAACGGGGGGGTCCCTGCCTGCCTGCCTGCCTGCCTGCCTGCCTGCCTGCCTGCCTGCCTGCCTGCCTGGCTTACACCTTTGCCTGCCTGCCTGCCTGCCTGCCTGCCTGGCTTACGCCTTTGCCTGCCTGCCTGCCTGACTGCCTGCTTGCCTGCACCCAGCCTGCTGCACACCTGCCACCCGCCTGCACTGCCCCGTAGACCGAGCTGTACCGCCACATTGGAGCACGCATTGACATCCCTGCCGGCGACATCGGGGTGAGGCAGCGCACTGCTTGCCAGCAGGCCGACTGCCTGTGTTTGCCTGCTTGCGTGCTAGCCTGCCCTCTTGGGTCGCTTCGCGATTATGTAAGGCAAGCACAGCACTGTGCGTGCCTTCCCCGCCCTCACCATGCCCTCCCCCCCGGCCAAGTCCATTGCTTGCCGCTCCCACTCATGCTGTGGTCACTCCCTCTCATGCTGTGGTCACCCCTATGGAGGCGCCCCAGGTGGGGACGCGCGATATTGGTTGTCTGTTTGGGCAGTACAAGCTGTGCCATGCTGTGCCATGCCGTGCGCTGCTGCGCTGCAGGTGGGGGCGCGCGAGATTGGCTACCTGTTTGGGCAGTACAAGCGCATCACTGGACAGCACACCGGGTCCCTCACCGGCAAGGGGTGAGAAAGGGGCGGGGCGGTACTGTGAGGCGGCACCTGAGGGCCAGACCAAAGAGCGGCGGCAAGCGGCAGTGGAGCACCCAGGAGCCACCGCTGCAGTTCAGCCTCTGTGCCTGCCCTCGTCCACAAGCGCTCATCCACCTGGTTCCCACCCTTCGAACAATGGGCCCTTTGTCCCACTCTTCATACAACGGGCACCCTGCTCAACTTTGCTAAACGATGGCGCCTGCGTCTACCTGCATGCAGGATGGACTTTGGGGGCAGCCAGGTGCGGCCCGAGGCCACCGGCTTTGGCGTGGTCTACTTTGCAGGTTGGTTTGCTGTCTGGTCAACCTCAGGCTGTTGTTGTGCAGGTCAGCCAGTGCTTGCCGGCTGCGTTGCTGCTGCGTGCCCCAGGGTGCATGGGCTGGCCAGCCGAGGCCGGCTGCTGAGCTGGATGCGCGTCACGTGCCCAAGCGCGCCACCTGGCGTGCTCGTACACTCGCCGGTCAACACTGGCAGTGCTGGCCGCTGTGGGCAGGTCTCATTAGCATTTCCTGTAGCACACATGCAGATTCGTGCTTGCCCGTTTTATTAAAGGTGGCTGCTTACTGCTTACCCCCCGCCTGCCTGCCGGGTGCAGAGCACATGCTCGCAGATGCTGGGGAGACGCTGCAGGGGAAGCGATGCATTGTGACGGGAAGCGGGTGGGTGTGGGGGGTGTAGGGTGGGCCGAAAGGAGGTGAGGCGGAGAAGGCCAGGCGAGGCATGTGTAGGCGGCTGCTTGTGTGCGCGGCCTCAGGGGGCTTCGCGGTCCAGGCAGGGCCCATCATGTGACTCTGTTGGGGCACAGGCAGGTGGCCCCCGCCACCCGACCGCACCTCGAGCAGCTGTCCCGCCGCTGCCCAGTGTTGCCGCTTTAGAAGCAGCTGCTAGGCCGCACCCTGAGCTGCCTTACATATGATTGCCTGCCTGCCCTCCCCTTCTGGACCCTCCACCCTCCCTGCCTCCCCACCCCGCAGCAACGTGGCCCAGTACTGCGCCCAGAAGCTGCTTGACCGGGGGGCGGTGGTGCTGGCCATGAGCGACTCCCGGGGGTTTGTGTATGAGCCAGAGGGGATCAACCAGCAGCAGCTGGACCAGGTGAGGGGTGAGGTGAGGGGACACTTGTTGAGGCGGCGGGGACTTGTTTGTGAGCCAGAGAGGGCTGGTGCGGGGAGAAGGTGAGCGGATGGAAAGTAGACAAGGGGGTGGAGGGGGGGCGTGATGATGCAGTGGGTGGGGTGGGGTGGGTGGGTGGGTGAGGGGGCTGAAGGTAGAAAGGAGGAGGATCGCAAGGGAGGGGCAGCGAAGCGGTGCGGGTTTGCAACCACATCCGGGTGGATGGTGGGTGGTGCTGCAAAGAGGCAGGCCAGGGGCGAGCACGCGTAGACACTCATGGACAACGCCCTCATCGTCGCATTGGACCGCGCCACATGTAGCCTCGTCATGCCGTGCCTTGCCAACCCCCTCCCAACCCGCCGCCGGGGCAGATCACCGCCATCAAGAGCAGCCACCGTGGGCGGCTGGAGCAGTACAAGACCGACAGCGGGCAGTACGTGGGCGACAGGTCAGCAGGGGGGCGCCGGGGGTGGGGGCAACCCTGGGGCAGTGACAGGGGGTGCTGCAGGCAGAGTACGTGGGCATAGGGTGGGCAGGGGGAAGGGTGGGCCGGGTGCGGGCTGTGCGTGGGATTCAGGTGATCACAGCATGTGGGCAGGCTGCAGCAGAGCGCCCAAGGCTCGCAGAGGGGGGCTGCCTGTGGTTGAAGGGTCGTGCTTGCCCACAAAGGTGCTGCCCCCACGCTTTTGCTCAGAAGCACACCCATGATCCTTGAAGTGCCAGACCCGCGTGCATCCATCTCAACCAGAGTGCGCTGAGCGCGCAGTCTGCCTGTCTGCCCACCTGCCTGCTTGCGTGCAGGCGCAAGCCCTGGGAGATCGACACACACATCGACTGCGCCTTCCCATGCGCCACGCAGGTGTGAGGGCAGGGGGCGAGGTGGGGTGCATACGGGGCAGAAGGAAGCGAGGGCTGGCCT
>JAPTJF010000244.1:0-60569 GCA_029339195.1 Micractinium sp. NFX-FRZ
AACTCTCCCCTCCCCCCCCTCGGTTCGCTGCCAGTTTGGCTAGCCTCATCTCAGAATCCAGTTTGTCTGGCCTTACTGCCCAGAACACAAAGAAGCATGCAAGGTGTGCACAGGGCATCATAAGCAAGCCCGTGGGCGCCGTGATCAGGCCATGCTGTTCGCATAGGGTATAGGGTTGCCCTAAAACCCTAAACCCTAATCCTATCGGGTTGCAGGCTTACCAGGGTATCCAGCCGGGCCTTGCAAGGGACGGAGACACGGCGCTGCATGCACCAAGGCGGGGCGGGGCGGGGCACAGTGCTTGCGACAGGCTCAGGGAGGAGCACGCAGCCAGGCGGCAGCAGGATGGGCAGTGCTTGCTGCAGCAGGCAGCACAGGCTTGCCCGGCTGCGTGGGTGGCTGGGCAAGCAGCACGTCCGTGGCACATCCACCCGTTCTCACGGCCCTCCGGAGGAGGGATCCAGTTCTCCCTATGCCCTGGGCATTCAATTCGCCATCGATTGCGCCTCCAGCTGCCGCCGCGCCCCAGCGCCTCCACCGCCTGCAGTGCGCCCCCAGCGCCCTTACCCCGCCCTCCCCCCACCCCATCTGAGGAAGGCAAGCCCACACACTCACGTGGGGGCACTGGAAGTTGGCGTGGAACTCAAAGCCCTGCAGCAGCAGGCACAGGTCGTGTGCCGCACCGGCGGTCAGCGGCGCTTAGTTGGCAAGGCAAGCCCCGCAGCAGAAGGGGCACTCAGGCAGCACAGCCTGGCCGCCCCTGCATCCCATCCCCCCATCCCCCATCCCCATCCCCGCCCCTTCCCCTGGCCCAGCCACTCACGTACTGGCCCTGGATCTGGTTGGGGCCCAGCTTGCCGGGGTCGACGCTGTTGTAGCACTGCAAGGAGGGGAGTGGAAAGGGAGGGAAGGGGTGTTTCAGCGGGTGTGGAGGGAGGTGCCGGCAAGGGGCGGGCTGCACGGTTGGTTGTGGGTGCGTGGCGAGGGCTTTGGCAGCGCTAGCACCCCTGGGCCACGCTGCTCAAGAGCGGCTGCCGGCATGCTGTGCTGCCGGTTTTCTCCTTCCAAAGCAGGCGCGACACCATGAGGGCGTGCAGAGGCCATGCATATGCAGCCAGCAACAGCATGCTCGCCGCACATGCAGCACAGGAGGGGCCGCAGAGTCGTACACAGTGAGGCTACTGAATGCGGCTTACCGCCTTGACGGGGGTGTGGCCGATGTAGACGCAGCGACGGGGGAGGTCGGCGGCGGCCACGTCCCGGCCCCGCTTGCGGGCCTGCAGCAGGGCGGGGGGTGGGCGGGCGGGCAGGCGGGTTGGTGGGTTGGTGGATGGGCGGGAAGTGAGGCCACCCAACTGATTGTTCTTCATGCCATCGACCTAACGGCCGGCAGTGTGCACCGCCGTAGACTGCCCGCTCCAACATCGCCTCCTGCGCTCTGCACGACCTGCCGCACCCGGGTGCCCCCGCGCACCAGCCAGCAGCAGTCCCCACACCTCCCAGCGTGCCCAACATGCCATACCTGAATGTATGCCATGTCGACATACTGTCCCTGCAGATGAAAATCCGGAACGGATGCAAAACATGGGGAGGGTGTCAGGGGTGGGCGCAGAGCGGTATACGCAGAAGTAGGTAAGTGCAAGAGGGGCGGCAGCGGGCAGTGGCACGCAGGACGGGGTTGCACGAGCGGCGGGCGGGCACCACACTCCTTGTGGGTAGAATACACAGTATTTCATGCTGTCGCTGTCTCTGTCTCAAGCAGACTCGGGTGGGCCATGTGAAGAGAAGCAGTGCAGCAGTACGCAGGGGGGCCGCAGGAGGTGGACAGACAAGACTGCTGGTAAGCAGGAGGGGTTGGGGGGGTACTGCAGGCAAACCTCCGACACCCAGGCGCTTCACATCCCCAGCACTCACCTTCACGAAATCGACAAACTTGGCGCCCTCGATGCGGTCTGCAGGGCAAGAGCAGGGCAGGGTGAGTGGTAGTGCGGCGGCGTGGCCGCCGGCGGGCCCGGAGTGCTGGCACCATATGTGTGTCACAACGGTTGTGATGGCAGTAGGGGCCGCCCCCAACACTCCCTGGCGCTCACCACACGTGTGTGAGTGACTTACAGTTCTTCACGGTGTCGGTGGTGTAGCAGCCGGGGTGGTTGCGGATGGGACCAGCTGTGGCAAGAGCCAGCAGGGCCGCCAGGGCGGCAAGGCAGAGGACGACGCGCATGCTGGCGGGGTTGATTGCGATGCGAGTGCACTGGTGGCGGCATACCAGCAACGCCTATTGGTGGCTTTTATACACTAGGGGAAAGAGAGGAGGGTCCTGACAAGCCGGAAGCCGACGTGTCCTCGTAGCCAGCTGGCACATAGGAGACCTCTCACTGGCACGAACAGGGATCGACCACATGTATTCGAGAAGGTCTGATGAGCATGTAGCGGGTTACCGATAAGGCCGGCCTAGACGCACGACACCGTGGACGGCGGCGTGCGGCGGCGGACCGTCGGCACCCGCAGAGCGGAGGTTTGAAATTCAAGTTCAGTGGCATGCGCCGTTTCAAATTTATTTATAGCAACCGGGCTCGTGAGCTGGTACAGCGGGGGGTGGGCAGTGAATCTGCACCCTCCGAGGGTCAAGGCGCCTGCCGCCGTTGGGACCCCTTCGGCGGCACCTCTGCCCCCATTTATGCACTGAGCGCAGCCGACATTGGTTGTGCTGCAAGCCAGTGGCCGCGCAGCTGCTTGCAGCTTTGCTGGCCTCACTGGGCCTCAAGTGCCAATGTACACTCGCGGCAGTCTGCAACAACTCTACACTGCGTTCCATGCTCTCGGCTGGCCGCACCCTGCTCTGCGCTCTGGCCATCATGCAGCCGGCAAGCCTGCCCCGGGAGCGCGGAAGGCTGCCCGATGCCGCTCTCGGCGTCGGTGCAAGGAAATGAGAGCGGCAGGTGGGGCGAGCTCTGTGCCCGCCAATGCCAGGACAATGCCCCCACCCTGCCCGGCTGTTGCCTGCACTGCCCCACCCCAGCCACCTGCCCTGCTCTCTGCCAGCAACCTGCTACCGCCTCCCCCCATCACTGTCTTTTTGTTTTACAAGCAAATGCTTTATAACGATTTCAAGCAAGCTTTGTGACTGCAAATGTAGAATGTGTGACCATTCATCGCCTGGTGTGTGCGCGAAAGAAGTACAGGCAGTTGCGTGAGGCGGCGCAGGATGCGCCGCCTGGATGCACGCATGAAGAGGGTCGGGGAGGTGGCTGACCCCTGACCTCGGTTTACGACAAGGTCGACCCCTGACCTCGGTTTAAGACAAGGTCACACAGATTCCACTCTGCTGCAAATGCAGCGCTACGCCA
This sequence comes from Micractinium sp. NFX-FRZ, assembly GCA_029339195.1. Taxonomy (NCBI): domain Eukaryota; kingdom Viridiplantae; phylum Chlorophyta; class Trebouxiophyceae; order Chlorellales; family Chlorellaceae; genus Micractinium; species Micractinium sp. NFX-FRZ. The sequence continues at coordinate 3,348 of JAPTJF010000244.1, forward strand.
CCCACCAGGGCTTGTCCACCGGCTGCCGCTCCCGCCGCTGCCGCTTCGATTCCGTGGCTGGGGCCGCTTCCATGGCCAGCGCCGCAGCAGCGCCGGGCTCCACTGCTGATGCTGCAAGTGCTGCCGCGCCTGGCTGCGGCTGCTTGCGCTTCTGTGCTGCTGGCCCTTTGGCCGCCGCTGGCTGGGCCGGGACGCGCTTGGCAGGTGTCATGCCTTTTGCCCGGGCCGGCTGCTTAGGTGCGATGCCCTCCTGCTCCGGCTGGGCAACCCCATGACCTGGCGGCTGGCGCTTGCCTGCGCCCTTCCCAGCAGTGCCGCCTGTCCCGCTCCCACGATCCCAAATAGCCGCACCTGCTGCCCCATCGTTGCCTGCTGCTGCTGCCACCGCTGCTGCCGGCGACGGATGGGCTGCTGCTGCCGCCTTGCCGCCAGGAGTCTTGGATCCCCTGGCCAGCACAGCACCATGGCTGCCTGACGCCGACCGCGGCCGTGCCCGCTGCTGGTGTTGCTGCGTCGGCGGCGGCGAGGGCTGCTGCTGCTGCCACGGCAACGGCTGCTGTTGCGTCGCCTGATGCTTGCCTACGGCTGCTGGTGTCTTGCCCGCGGCGCCGGTAGGCTTGGCTGCTGCTGGAGTCTTGGCAATACCGCCGGCAGGCTTGGCCGCAGACTTGACCTCCACCTGAACTGCCTGTGCTGCACCTGGTCGCTTCTGTGCGCTGGGCTGCTGCCGCGGCTTCTGCAGTTGCGGCTTCTGCTGCGGCGGCTGGTCCTGCTGCTGCCGCCGCTGCTGGTGCTGCTGCTGCCGCAGCTGCTGCTGCAGAGGAGGCTGGTCCGCCGGCGCTGGCTGCGGCTGCTGCTGCTGCTGCCGGTGTGGCTGAATGTGGCCACGCTGCACCGCTGGCGGCGGCGGCGGGGGCGCACCCAGAGCACCCTCCTGCCGCCACACCTCCTCCCCTTCCTCCTCCGCAACAGCCCCCAACAGCAAATCAAAAGCACTTGCTTTGGCCTCTGCCTGCTGCTCGGCTGTCCCTGCCCCTCCTGCTGCACCAGCTGCGGCCGGCTGTGTGGTAGCCGCTGCTGACAGTTCAGTACTCCGGGGCTTCTTTCGGGCTGTTGCCACAGGCTTGCGAGCTGCCGCGGGCTTGGTGGCGGGCGCGGCATCCGCTGCGGCTGCGGCTGGCGGAGCCTTGCCTGCTGCTGGCGGACTCTTGCCTGCTGCTGGTGCTGCCGCCCCACCTGGTGCTGGCGCTGGCGCTGGCGCCTCGCCTATTGCAACCTTGGGACCGCCCTTGACACCTGCTGCTGCAGTAGACTTTGCCTGCGGCTCAGCAGGCGCAGTGGACACTGCATGCAGCTGCTCCTCCCGCTGCTCCTGCGCTGCTGGCAGCTGCCGTTGCCGCTGCTCAGGTGGCACCTTCGGCTGCTGCTGCTGCTGCTGCTGACGTGGCACCGTCGGCTGCTGTGGTTGCTGCTGCTGCTGCTGCTCACGGGGCGGTGACTGCAGGTGGGCCTTCTGTGGGGTGGGCTCAAAGCGAGGTGAGAAGTTGCCAGCATACGGCGTCCCAGCTGCAATGCGCCGACTCTCCTGCCATTGCTCGGCAGCCAGCTGCGCTGCCGGCAAGCGGGGGGGCTGCTGCTGCTGCTGCTGCTGTGCGGCTGGCTGCGACAGCCATGACCGCATGGCATGCGCTTGCTGCTCTCTGGTGCTGGAGACAGACAGCAGCGGCTCAGCCTCAGCCTGCTGCCGCTGCAGCTGCTGCTGCCGCCCCTGCTCCTGCTGCGCTGCTGGCGGCTGCCGCTGTGGCTCAAGCAAGCGCCCATGGGGCTGCTGCTGCTGCTGCTGCTGCTGCTGCTGCGCGCCTGGCAGCTGGCCTTCCCTCTGTCCTGGCAGCAGCAGGGGATGTGCCAGGGCAGGCTGGTGCTGCTGCCTGGCCCAGCCCAGAGCCGCCCTTGCCTCTGCTGCCTGCAGTGCTGCGCCCTCAGCTGCTGCTGCGTCTGCTGCGGCGGCAGCTACCATTGCAGCTGCCGTAGGTGGCAACAGGCCGCCGGTCAGGGCGCTGCCGTCCACAGCAGCCGAAGCTGCAATTGCTGCTGCTGGTTTAGCTGGCGCTGTTGCCGCTGCTGGTTTCGGCAGCACGTGAGCACGCGCCGCCTGCTGGCCATGCGCCTCACCCAGCCCCGGAAACATGGCTTGAACCGGGCAGAGCGGGCGGAAGAATGGGTGCAGCAGTGCCTGCACGCGCAGAGGACACATACAGCATGCAAATTTCTAGAGCTGTGAGGCCTTCCTGGGGCATGCCTGCAGGGCATGCACAGGCATAAGCCTTTCAGCCCAAACTACGCACAGTCAGCAATGGCACCGGAAGCAGGCACATGCCAAGCAATTGACATGGATCACTTGCTGCCGTGAGGCATGCACCCACGGGGGACCCACCTGCTGTGCTGTGATGCGACGTGCCGGGTCGTAGGCCAGCAGGCGCAGCACGAGATCCGCCAGGCTGGCATCCACCTTAGCCAGCTCAGCGTACACCTGGCCGCTGTGCTGCGGGGGTGGCCCCAGCGAGGGCACCTGCGGTGCACCTGCCGCTGCCGCCACTCGCTGCAGCAGCTCTGGAGGCAGGCGGGCACCAGCTGGTGTGGCCGTGGGACGGCACAGGGCTGAAGCGCCCATTTGCTGGCCCAGCGCTGAGCTCAGCACCAGGCTCTCTGGCATAGGGCCCAGCAACGCTACCATCTGTGGGGTTTCAAGAAGACGCGGAGGGAAAGGCAGCCAGGGGGGTGGATGCTTGGGAAGTGTGGACCGGCAGCAAGGGCGAGAAGTGAAAAAGTCAGGCGAGGCCCTAGGTTGCAGGGCAGCAGGGAGCCTTGCACTAGCATGCACCACCCATGCCCTGGCAGGAGGCCATGCATCACCCGCATGCTTGGCAAGGAGGGGCTGCACATCGCCCCTTGCTTTCCAGGATGACCCGCTCAGAGATGGACACCTGGCAGCAATGGGCTGCATTGGGCAGCCCCACAGGCAGCCCTAACCTCGCTCTCCAGCCTTCCCACACAGGCAGCCCTTGCCCTGACACCACTTTCCAACCCTCTCAGGACACACGATCAGCTGCGGGGGACGCACCTGCTGCAGCAGGCTGCGAGGCGTGGAGCATGGCAGCAGCGCGCGCTTGAGCGCCATCTCAGCCAGGAGGACGCCGACAGACCAGAGGTCGATGGGCGCGCCGTACGGCAGCCCCAGCGCAGCCTGCGGGGCAGGGCAGGGGCAGGGCAGGGGCTTTTTGCACGCTGGGGGCAAGGGCCTGCATGTCCGGGCCTGCCCAATGTGTGCCTGCACGCATGCGTGCATGCTGGCCCGCCGCCCTGCCCAAGCAAACAAGATCACGGCGCATTCCCACGCATCTTCCCCACCTGCTTTTGCAGGGCCGTTCATCCATGCCTTGTCCCCAAATACCATACCTCCACACGATCCCCATCAAACCACCACCCAACGCCGCCCACCTCTGGCGCGCGGCACATCGAGGACTGGGTAGGGCAGCGGCTGCACCTCTGCACACTACCCCGCGCCCCATCCGCCCCGCCTCGCCCACCTCTGGCGCGCGGTAGGGCAGCGACTGCACCTCGCAGGCCACTGCCGAGTGGTCGGTCTCTGTGAGGGAGAAGGAGTTGCCCAGGTCTACTAGTTTTAGTGCAATGCTGCGGCTGCCTACAAAGGGCAGGGGTGCAGGCAACAGAGGAGAGGCGCAGGGTGACCGATGATGCGGGGAGAAGAGGCTGCTTGGGTCTGCCAGCTGTGGCTGTTGCCACACCGTGGCTGGTCGGGCGTGAGGGAGCAAGGCTGTGCGGAACAAGGTGAGGGGCAGCGCAGCAGCGGCCACCCCACTGGTGTAGCGGTGGTAGCCCCAGCTCCTGGCTGCCTGTTCCCATACTGCGCTGTGATGCGCGTGCTGTGCTCACCTGGCGGGTGACACATCAGCGTGTTCTCCGGCTTGATGTCCGCCATCACCACTTGGCTGGCGTGCATGTGCGCCACCGCTACCTGCACAGGAACGGGACCAATCACAAACAATCAAAAACAGTCTTCCATACACGGCTGCCATGCATGTGCACCAATGCAGCCTGCAGGCAGTTGCTAGTTGGGCTGACCTTCCTTGACGGGAAGGAGCCCGCTCCGCTGCAGCACCGCCCCGCGCCAGGCACAAGGGGCCCAGGGGTCTGGCACAGTCACCGCCACCCCGCTGGCGCAATAATGCGCCATGGCAGCAAGGCACAAGGTATCTGACCAGTGTCAGGTGAAGTGATGAGGCAGGAGAGAGCCGGCTGCCTGGCCGCTGCTGGATCAAGGCATGCACGGCCCCCAGGACACCCAGGAATGCCTGCTCCCTGCCCTCCGCTCACCAGCAGCTGGTGCGCCATCTTGCGCAGCTGCGAGAGGGCCACAGCTGGAGGAAGCTGCGAGGAATCTGCCACCCAATCCAGCAGCCAGGGGAATAGTCTCTCTGCAGGGACCTCCCAGGCAGGGGGGGCAGCGACCATGAGTTGTGGGCGACGGCAGGCATGCAGCCACACGCATCAACATCCTCCACGGGCTTACAACACTATATAGTAACGGGCAGAGTTACTGCAATGCCCGCTGATCCCCTCCTTACCCGTGACCAGGCAGACGTGCGGCCCCTGCATGAACGAGTCCAGCAGCCGGACCAGGCCGGGGGCGGTGCCGCCGGGCACAGAGGCGTGGAGGTAGCGCAGAGCTCGCGCCTCCTGCAGCAGAACCCCAAGCGGATGGCAGGGCGCAGCACGGTAAGTGCCACACCAGAGTTTAGGATGCATGGCAGGTGTGCACACAGCAAGGGGAGTGGAGAGGGAGCACCCCCAACCAGCCGGCCACGCGACGCACCCGTTGTCCTGCCAGCGCATAGTGCCGTGCCATCACTTTGATGGCCACTAGCTGGCCGGGTGCTGGCGCCAGGGTGTCCTCCGCTAGGACCACCTGAAGAACAAGTAAAAGGGACAGGTTTGGGGGACAAGGGGAATGGCAAAGGCAAGAGATTGCAAGCAGGGACAGGCGGTTGCTGAGTGCTGGGTGCTGGGGTCCAGCACCCACGTGGCGCAGGCATGTGCACAGCAGCACGCTACCAGGACCACGTGCGACTTCAGGTGCCCCCGAATATGACCATGCATAGATACGTTTCCAGAAGCACCCACCTGTGCAGAAACACCCTCTCCTAGGGTGCTGAGATATCGGTAGCGGCCACCCAGCAATGGCAGGTGTGTGCCCACGTGCAGGCGACCGTCAGGCAGCGTCAGCTGGGCGGTGGCAGCTGGGTGCTGGGCAGCGCCTGCAGCAGGTGCAGGTAGTACACGATTCGCCAAGTTGAAACAGGAACAAGGGTATCGCCGCCACAAGTGCGCAGCACGCCTGGATGGACCCTGTTGCGCACCGGCGAGAGCGGCGCCGCCGTCCTGGGAGGCGGCGGCGAGGCGGGCGCCCAGACCACGGGTAAGCGCGAGCAGTGGGTGGCTATCGGCACGTGACGCTGGCAGGCGCAGCGTCTCCAGTGGCCCCGACGTAAACTCGCTAAAAGCCATGTTTTTTTGCGCGATTGGCTCGGGGCATAGCCGGCTGCAATGGAGCGAGTTAGATGAGCCTACGAGCGTCGAAGGCAGGAGCGTCGAAGGACAAGGTCGCCTAGCTTTCAACCAAATGCCAAGCCGGCGCCGCCCGCCAGCGGAGCGCCGCCCAGGTAAGCCCGCGTCGCCCGCCGGTGACACCACAGCCCACACCAAGGCTCCAGATGCCATCTTTCTTGTGCCATGCATCCTGTTAATATGTTTTACTTCATTCCAAGTTCTGGCAGCTCAAATACCTGTTCAGAATCAACACAAATAGGGAGGATTTCCAGGCAGGCACCAGCATGGTCGGGAGCAGCCACGGGGTGGGCAACAAATGGGGCGAGGTCACGAGTCGCGGGAGGGGTGCGAGAGCAGATCAGGAGAGATCAGTCAAATCTGGGGTATTCGACGGGTGTGTGGTGAGCCACTGGCAGGAGGTGGTGTATTGTCGAGTCCAGTGTGGCGGTGTCACGGGTGCTGGCCGGCCACGAGCGCCAGGCGGTGCATCACAAACGTGTGCTGTGCACCGGGCTTACATCATAGAAGGCTCCGGGGCGGGGGCAGGGGCAGGGCTGGGGGCGCCGGCACCTGCAGCAGCAGGGAGACGCAGGGGTGGGGGGTGGTGAGGGGAGCTGCCAATGTGCCAGGCCGGCAGCCTGAGGTGCCAGCTGGCAAGGCGCGCAGCAACGTGTCGGTAGCAGCACCAATACCCAGTCCAGGCATCAATTACCCTCCTAGCCACTCGTCACTCACCGCCCATGCGGTTGGGCAGCAGCTGGCAGTCGCAGTCCTCGGACACCTGCAGGCGTCGGGGGCAGGTGGAAGAGGGGTAAGAGGGCGTGGGGCGGGGTGCTGCATTGGGCGGGGCTGCCGGCGAGTACAATATAGCCGTGTGGCAAAAAGTTATGGACAGGCAGCCTAGCGTCTGAATTTACAGCAATGCGCTCACTAAAACAAGCGGGGTGGCAAGGCAGGGGGGAATTTTGGAGGTTTGTACGCAGATGTACAGGCGGTGGAATTTCCTGCTGTACGCGTGTCTGCCGTACAGCGCCCCCACCCACCCACCCCGCCTTCACGGCTCACACACCCTGCATACTTGCTACAGCATGAGCCTTGGTCAGGCAGCAGACCCCTCTGCCTGACCCGCCCTTGCCTGCTGCTGTGGCCGCTCTGCCAGGGCAGGGACCTGATGTGGGGCTCCCTGCACCTTGCACTCACAACAGCACCCCTTCTAACAGCACCCACCTTGGGGGAGGGCATGGCGTTGTCGCCCTGCTCGTACAGAGCCTTGCAGCGGTCCACAGCCTTGCCCAGCAGGGAGCAGCCCACGGCGCTGGAGCTGCAGGGCAGAAGATTTCAATGGGAAAACGATCGATCGGCGGTCGGGCCCCAGCTGGGGTGTGGAGGGCACTGCGCGGCACTGCCGCCATCTCACGTTTCACACCACGCCGCTGGCGCTCCCAAGTGCTGACGGACGGAGTGTGTGACAGCCGCGAGCTCACCAAATCTCCTCGTCAAAAGGCAGGTAAGTGTAGTAAGGCGTGGTCTCATCAGTGCTGCTGGTGCACTGCAGCGGGCGCAAGACAGGGGCAGTGCAGGGGCGGGGCGCTGAATGCACATGCTCAGTCAATGCACTGACAGATGTCTGAGCAGGGGTGGCGGCGACGTGTGGGCATGAGGCGGGGCAGGGACCCTGAGGCTTCGTCGTGCCCGGCCGTGGCATGTTGCAGGCAGCAGCTGGCTGGCTGGCTGGGGTGACTGGGTCTGAGTGGAGGCCGGGTGGGCGGGCACTCACGACAAGGGCGCAGGTGTTGGGGAAGAGGGTGCCGGTGTCGGGCAGCTTGTTGTTATCCACGCAGATCTGCGTGGGAGGCAGGATTTCAAGTGAGGGATGGAGGGAGGAAGGGAGCCAGTTGGGCCGCTGGTGAATGCCAGCTGGATGCTCTTGAGGCCGCGCGTACGGCAGGCAGCCTGCACGCGGCAGCGCCCGCCGGCGCCCTGTGCTCACCGGCTCCCAGCCGTCCTTGTCCATGCAGTCGATCATGCAGGGATAGTCGAAGGCAGGCCCCCTGCACGCAGAGCAGGGGGCACGCTGATGAGGGGGGTACTTGTGCGCTGGCGGGCGCGCAAGTGACTGCCGCGGTATGCAGGAGAGGGGGAGGAAGGGCTGCGGCCCTTGGCTCCGGTGCGGCCCCCGGGAAATGTGCAAAGCCATGTTCAAAGGCTTCAAGGTGCGAATTGGGGAAGCGAGGCTCAAGGCGGTGCGCAATTCAGCGGGTTTGGCCGAGCGTACTTGTAAGGCTGCCTGGGCAGCAGGCTGCAGGCAGAGGCTTGCGCGCTCACGGCTCACCTGGCCATCGCATGGCCGGAGAACGCCAGCAGCAGGGCTGCACAGAGCAGGATGGCGCGGGACATGGCGCTGTGCTGGCTGGTGCTGGGTTTCAGGCAGGCGCAACGATATGGGAGGCACGCGAGAACTTGCAATTGGTGACCGGCGGGGGATGGAGATGGCGCCGCCTGCGAAAAGGTACTCCGGCATCCATCCCAGCGCGCCCAGCACGGCCAGCTGGCGGTCAGGCGGTGCGCCGCCTGGGTGTTGACCCCCTGCAGAAGACATGGATTCGACACCCACCCGGGCATGCATCCAGATTATGTCTACACTGATGTGTTTGAATCAATAGGTATGGTGTGGCGTGATGCCCTGTGCACCAGCACCGCCTGGGGCTCCTTCAGGCAGCTGAAACAGGCGGCTCCCTGCCCAACCTGCAGTCACTAGCATGTCCCCCTCAGCGCTCCAGCATTAATTCCCCTTCGTTCTTTACTTAAGGGCAGGCTGGCGTGGTCTTAGAGCCAATCAAAAATACACGCAACGAGGCTAGATCAGGAGGGTGCACCACGTGGCTGTGTTTGCATCAAGGGTGATGTCAACATTAGGCAGGGCAGGCGCCCGCTGCCAGCCTGGCACCGAGCACAGGCGGGCTGGGCAGACGTGACGTATGGCTGGCTGTTTTCAGGCTGGGTGAGTATGGGAGGGCAAATGCACAAGCACACAGGCATACACCGAACATTGTTGTGCCACACTGGTGAGAGTTTGTGCGTGACTTCAACGGGGCCCTGTAACTCAAGCGCTCGCACGTACCTGCAAAGCCAGTTTGAGCCGCCGTTCATGCTAGGCTTGTGCAGGGCCTTGTAGAGCACGCATTATAAGTTACCTCTTACAACATGGGCGTCTGCGTGAGGGTCAGCTGATCTGTACAGGCTGGCGGGCCTGCGCACGTACGCCGCCTCTAGTGCGCCCGCGGCCCGCCTTTGCACCCGGCGCCCTTCCTGACGGAGTTACCACGCACACGACACCCACGTGCAACGTTGCATGCCCACTGGGGCGCCTCTGAGTGCCTTGCAAGCTTACAAGAACAGCTCACGAGCGGCCGAGCTGGCAGCCTCGTGGCAGATTGGTTCCAAGCTGCGTGCTGATCGCGCTCATAAACCGCCACGGCCGGTTAATAGCAATCATACCGTGTGGCCAAGGGTTGGGAGCATAACTCAGTTGCGCTGCGCCCCCGACACCACGCTCTCGGCACACTTCCTGCTCGTGAACTTGCCACAGCTCTCTCCCTGCACCGAGTGCGGCAACCCGGGAGTATCGCATTGTGAATGGCAGGGGCCTTGAGGGCGGCGATGGCAGAAACACAGATAGCTATAGGCCTTGTGGGGCCCGGCGCGGTTGGTCGCGCGCTGTTGGAACAGCTCCGTGTCGAGGTGGGTGCACAGGGGCTGCGGAGTGATGCAAACACACCTTCGGCCGCGCCGCCACAGCTGCCGCCGCTGCCTAGGCTAGCCGCCGCTGCCTAGGCTAGCATATGCCTGCCAAGCTGTCGGTCCACTGATTATTATCAGCCCCGCACACCGCGCATCGCATCACGCCATGTACACTGGCACTCTATGCATGTCGACGGCGCCAGGCCCACTCTACCGCCAGCGTCAGGATGTATGCAACCCAGTATGCAACCCAGCCAGGGGGGGCCTTGTCGGCACGCACTGCCTGCTGCCGCTCACGCTTGCATCGCGCCTCTCCAAGCTGCCGCAGACCCCTGCCCTGCTGAAGAAGTACAGGATCGACCTGCAGGTCCAAGGCATCCTCAACAGCAGCCAGGCAAGCCAGTAGCTGCCCCCACACGTTTCACCGCAGCTGTGTGCCACTCATAGCGTGCCTGCTGGCGGCTCCACTCTCTGACTGGCTGTGGTGCAGCCATGTGATTGCCTCGTCGCTGTTGGTGCATGCGTTGCAGCATGGCTTGTTCATGCCAGCGAGCCCGACTGCGATGCAGCACGACTGCATGCTGTGCGCCTTGTGACGCACCTCCCTATCCCCCTCTGTCCTTCCAAAAGACGTCTTCTCTTCATTTGTCTCGCCTGCCAGGTCATCCTGGGCAGGGATGGGCAGGGGATCAACCTGGAGACATACGGGGAGCAGCTGCTGCAATCCTGTGAGCCGCTGGCAGTCGTGCGTTGTGTTGGTGTTGGTATTGGGGTGCGTTGGCGAGTGGGGAGCAGCTGCTGCACCCATTGAGCGTGAGGTCTGCAGCAGCGCGCGGGTGCTCAGAGCAGCTGCTCAGTGCGCGAGCTGAGTGGGCATGGGAGCGGTGCCGCCTGCATGGGTGGGGTGGCGCGGGAGGGGCTGCCCATGTGTTGCTGCAAGCGGGCGTTGTTGCCGGCAGCACCAGGCAGCGCTGCTCCCTCACACCCCTCTGCTGACTCAGCATGCGTGGCTGTCTGCCACTAACTCCTTCAACAAAGTTTTCTTTTCGCCCTGCTGCCTGCTCCGTGTCATCCCAATCCGCCACCTGCGTACCGCTTGCAGCCGCAGACGCCAGCCTGGGAGTGCTGACTCGGCACCTGCGCTCCTCCACTGCCGCCGCCTTACCCCGCCGCCCGCCTGCCCCCTTTCGTTCCTGCCTCCCTGCCTGCAGCCGCGGACGCCAGCCTGGGCGTGCTGACTCAGCATCTGCGATCCTCCGCTGCCCCCCACAAAGTCATCATTGACTGCACAGCCTCCACATATGTGCCCCAGTTCTACCGCCGCTGGATGGAGCAGGTGGGCGGGAGAGGCCTGGGCGGGTGGGAGGGCACATGGCAGGGCAAGGCAGGGCGGGGGAGGGCAGGTGTCCCTGCAGTGCCAACACTGATGCCGCTTGAGTGGGGTGGGTGGACGGTAGTTGAGAGAGCAGCTTAGGGTTGTCACTCGAGCTGGGGAAACCGCCGCAAGGCCACCACCAATTGCGCAGCACCCAGAGGTGTGCCGCAGTTGTGTGCCGCTGCTGGGTGGAGCGATGAGTGGTTTGCTTGGCAGGCTGGGTTTGCCGGTGCTGGTCGCCCCCCCGCTGCGCTGCCCCTGGAGGTGTGCAAACAGGAAGGGAGTGCCAAGCTCTCCTGCACCCCGCTCGCGCGTCCATGCACCATATGTGCATCCACATCTTGGCCCCCAAACCAGCAGCAGAACAGCACGGGCCTCCCGTGCATGCCCCTGCTGTCAGTCCTCAGCTCTTGCTCTGCTGTGACCCGGCCCCTCTTTCATGCACTGCAGGGCGTCCACATCTTGGACCCCCAACAGGCAGCTGATCAGCAGGCCTGCCCTGCACACCCCTGCCGTCGCTCCTGGCCTCCAGCACTGTGACCCAACCCCTCTTTCATGCACCGCAGGGCATCCACGTCGTCGTTCCACGGGCTGTGCACGCCCCCTGCCGTTCACCCTCAGCTCCAATGCTCACATGTGGGCCTGCTTTCACCCCTAGCAGGGCATCCACATCGTCACTCCCAACAAGAAGCTCAACAGCGGGCCGCTGGCCGAGTATCTGGCGGTGAAGCAGCTGCAGCGCAGCGGCAAGGCACATTACATGTATGAGGTGCGTGCGGGGGGCGGGGTGAGTAGGAGAATGGAGGGAAGCGCTGCAAAGTGGGTGTGTGGGTGGGGCCCAGAGTATGGGGGGAGGCTGGCTCCTCCCGACCCCTGGCCGGCCCCTGCAGGGGCACCGTGGGTGCGGGGCTGCCGGTGACGAGACGTGTTTGAGCACCCTGCCTGAACCCTGATGAGCCCTTCCAACCGCATGTGTGCACTTGTGTCCTCTGTGCAGGGCACCGTGGGCGCGGGGCTGCCGCTGATGAGCACGCTGAAGGCTTTTGTTCGTAACACTACAAATTGTTGCCTCACCTCGCTCTGCAGGGCACCGTGGGCGCGGGCCTGCCCGTGATGAGCACGCTGAAGACGCTGCTGGACACGGGGGACGAGGTGCAACGTATCGAGGGCATCTTCAGGTACAGCTGTAGATTTTGAATGGACCACGTGTTTTGGCTGCCAGGGGGGTGACTGCTGGGTGCTGGGGATGGGGTGCGTCATGCTGCTGGGATGACTGCTGGGCACGCTGCCGTTACGCTGCCTCTTGCCCACTTTCTTCTGTCCCCGCAGCGGCACCCTGTTGTACATCTTTCATGAGCTCCGCCCCACAATGTGTCTTTCCCTCACCTGCCTTTACACTCTCTTTGGCCCTCTTCCTTTCTGCTCCCCGCAGCGGCACCCTGTCTCACACTCAGCCCCACAATGTGTCTTTGTCTCACCTGCCCTTACCCTTTCTTTTGCCCACTACTGTTTCTTTATGTTCCCCGCAGCGGCACCCTGTCCTACATATTTAATGAGCTCAGCCCCCCCAGCGGCAAGACCTTCAGCCAGGTGGTGTGGGGCGCGCGGCGGCGGGGCTACACGGAACCCGACCCGCGAGAGGACCTGTCGGGTGGGTGGGTTGCCAGAGGGGTGGGGGGGTGTTCGGGTGAGGGGCGGGAGGAGCGTCTCCCTGAGGGATGGAGGCAGGGGAGAACAGATCAGGTGGGTTTAGCGAGTAGAGGGACTTGGAGTGGAGAACGCTGGGGAGCAGTGCACGCCGCGGATGCCCGCGCTAGCACCGCTGCGCTGCACGCGCTGTGCTGTGCACGCTGCACCATGCTGTGCAGGCATGTATGCACCCGCCAGGCGGCTCGCTGCCCCGCACCCCGCTGTGCCACGCCGTGCTGACCCTGCTGTGCATGCTGCACTCCTCCCGGCTCTTCCCTCTCCAGGCATGGACGTGACCCGCAAGGTCATCAACCTGGCACGCGAGTGTGGCAGCAAGATGGAGCTGTCGGCGGTGGCCACAGGTGGGCCGGCGAGTGGTTTAGTTCAATGTCTAAATGCTGCTGCCCTCTGTGTGGGTGCTTGCCTGTGGGCTCAGTGTGTGTGGCAGCAAGAGGGAGCCGGCAGTGGCAGCCCCCCGAGCTGTGGGTGGTAGCGGAGGGAGGGCGAGTGCGTCCTTGTGGGTGGCGGTGACTCGTGGAGTGGCGGCTCGCCACGGCAGGCGGGCTCAGTGCAGGCGCTTGCCACCGCCGTGTCCACTGGTCCCCCGGGCCTTGGGCGCCCCGACCCGCCAGATGCGGAGCCTTGCGCCCTGCTGCCCTACTGCGCTCCCCTCACCCACCCACCCGCCCACCACCCACCCAACAACTTGCAGAGAGCCTGGTGCCCGAGCCCCTCAAGAGCTCGCCCTCCCCCCAGGAGTTCATGGACAGCCTGCACCAGGTGGGCCCCCTAGCGGGGGGTAGGGTTCAGGGTTTTAGGGTTAAGAGGCCTTGACAGCCTGCTCTAGGTTGGCAGGGGCTCTGGGGGACGCTGTTGCTGTAATGCTACGCGGGGGGGCTTGAGCACGTGAACGGCCTGGGTAAGGCACGCTCCCTTGCCTGGGGCAGATTCCGGGGTCATGGACGGCCTGCACCAGGCGAGTGCCCTGTCACTCTTCCCCCTAATCATGTTCGGGTCTCCCATCACGCATTTCCATCCCCCCTTGCCCTTCCACTGTCCCCCCGAGCACGTTGCCCACCACCACGCTAAATCCCCCCCCAATCTGCCCTCCCCCTGATGCGCCTGCAGTACGACAGCATCATGGAGGCGCGGGTGCGGGAGGCTGACGAGCACGGCGAGGTGCTGCGATACGTTGGGTCGTTTGACGCGGAGAGCGGGGTGTGCCAGGTGGGTGCGCACATTCTTAAGCAGGGTGGTGATGTTGCCAATGAGAACATCCAGTGGGGCAGGGCCGGGGGGTGGGTGGCGCAAAGTTAGAGGCCAGCGGCCATAGGCTTCCAGGTGGGGGCAGGATGTTGTTGGCAGGTGTCCCTAACCCTAAAACCCTAAACCCTAGCGGAGCCTGCCAGGTGGCGAGGGGAGGCCAGGATGTGCCAAGTGGGTGCATTGTAAGGAAGGCACGGGTGGGGGGCCAGCAAAGGCGCTGAGGCGGTCCCTGCTGCAGCCGTGCTCCCTGGAGAAGCGCCCTCTCGAGCGGTGGGCGCGCAGGCAGTGCTTCTTCTGCCTGCCAGCTGGCCCGCCCATTCCTATTGTGCTCACCTCGTGCGCTGCCTCTGCCTCACCACTACTGTGCAGGTGCTGCTGCGGCGCTTCCCCAAGTCTCACCCCTTTGCCACGCTGGCAGGCACAGACAACATCATCGCCTTCACAACCATGCGGTACAGGTGCGGTGCAGTTGTGCAGCAGGGTTGCAGGGCGGCACTGGTGCAGACCACGTTCTGTCTTTTAACAATCTGTCTTTTAACAATATGCGGTGCGGTGCCACGCTGCGCCGCACCTACCTCCCAGCGGACAGCGATGCCCCGCGGTCCACGCTCCTGACCCAAACCTGCTGTCATCATCTGTGTTGTCACCCCCCTCCACACACCTGCCCTGACCCGCCCCTGCGCCCCCTGCCCTGCTGCAGCAACCCTCCCTTGATAGTGCGCGGCCCGGGAGCGGGCCCCGCGGTCACGGCAGCCGGCGTGTTTGGCGACTTGATAACGCTGGCTCGATACCTGGGGGCCCCCTCCTGAGCGGGGGGCCACCCGCCTGCCTGCCTGGGGGAGGGCAAGCCTGGCTGGCGGGGAGCCTTTGCTGAGTACCCAACATTTGCAGTGGCTGGCAGCGGCGGCGGGTAGCAGCAGGCAACACGGCTGCGCACCCAGGGCACGCATGTACCTGCACTCTCTGCCTGTGCTCTGCTGCGTAACCACTTCATCGTCTGCTGCACTCGCACCGACATCTCTGACCACTGTCACTTGGAAGTGTGGCTTTTGTGCACAAGCGGGCCTCTGGGCTGAGAACGGTGTTACACCATAGGTATGTGGCAGCAACTGGGCGAAACAACTGGTAAGGAAGCAATGGGTAATATCGGATCAACAAGTACCAAGCTTTGGTTTCAAGGGGGCAGGTGGGGCGTTCTAGTGATGGTTGAACAGTAGCAACAGACGGGAGCGGGACAGAAACAGGCTGCTCATCCCAGAGCAGAAGGGCAGGGCTGGATCAAGCTGGGGGGAGTTGGGCAACAAGAACAGCAGAGCGGGGAGAGGAGCGGGCTGGGCGGGGGCACCCGATGGTGTCGTGGAATTCAACCAGAGGGCAGGACGCGCACAGCATGGGAAGCGCTCTGCCAGCAAGGCATCACACCACATCAGTTGCTGCCGGCGGCTCGACGGTGGTGGAGGTGAGGCACAGGTTGGCATCCTTGGCTTCGGTGGAGGGCAGCGGGGAGGAGAGCTGGACGGCGGGCAGGGGTGCGGTGCGCCGCCCCGGCAGGCGACGCCAGCAAGACGCGGCGCCGCGCGCGCACGCAGCCAGGCCGCGCCAGCAGTAGTGCAGCGGCACGGCGGCCAGGTAGCCCAGGGGGAATCCCACCAGGAAGCCGAGGTGGGGGCCCAGCAGGAAGGGGACGGCGAGCAGCGCGGTGATTGCAATGGCGCGCGGGTGGCGGGCGAGCCTGAGCCAGGGGCAGGTGCGCAGGCACGCCTGGAGGCCGCTGATCTCCACGGCAGCTCCCAGGCCGATGGCGAGGATGGTGACGATGCACGAGACAGGGAACACGAAGTAGACGGCGTACTGGAACACGGGTTCCGACTTGAACTTGCGGTACGTGCGTGTGACCCATCGCTTGGGAGGGGGCGGGTGCAGTGCCGCGTTAGCCGGCGGGGCGGGGGCGGCGGCGGCGGTGGCGGCAGGAGCGGGGGGCGTGCCGGCGGGGTTGGTCGCCTGCAGCAGCGTAGGGCTCACGGGGCGGTACCATTGTCAGTTGCACTGTCGGCGGATTCAAGCGGTGGGTCCGGCAGCCTCAACTGGCGGGTGCTGCCTGGAGGCGGTTGGGCACTGGGCCCCTTCACCGGCGCCCCACCCACCTGGTGCGGCGCGGCGAGGTTGTTCCCGTCTAGTAGAGCGCGTCTGTAGGCCTCTGGCGAGGCGGCAGCCTCAAGAGTGGCCGCCAGAAGCAGCGCGATGGCGAGCAGGCCGCCGAAAGTGGGAAGGCGTCCGTAAGCCATTTTGCGGGTATCAGATGTGTAAATTGTAGCTCCTGGAATGCGGCCAACGGCGCGAAGCCTCGGAAGACCCAACTGCCGTTGGTGGCCAGGTGGCGCCAGCGAGGCCACGACACTCAAATGTTCAAACCCACGCGGGCGGCTTTGGGGCGTGTGCCCTTGCATATAGGTGCCGAGGGGCGGGCGCTATAATTGCATCTGCACTTGGACCGCCGCCAGGTGTCCCCCGGCGCCATGCGACGACGCCAGTGCAGACCTCCTGGTGCCAGCAGCAGCCCCGGCAAGTCAGTTGCATGAATATTGTCGAGTTGCTTGACTGTGTAATGCATCCAACTACGCTGGATGACAGGATATCCAGTGTATAATGCGGGCAACTGCAGCGTGGACAGCACAGCGGACGCGCACCACGCTTTGCTGGCCCACTCCTCCGTCCGGTGCCCTCCCTTTGAGCCACCAGCATCTGCACACGTCCTTTGGTCGAAGATGGTCGGTACAGATTAGGGAACACTTTCCCGCAATTGCTTGAAAGTGCACTGGTCAGGATGGCAAGGTGACTGGCGGCAGGGGGGCGGCGTGATTGGTGGTAGCATACCTGGTAGGGGGATGAGGGGGTGCGCATGAACGGATAAGCAGGGCATGAGGAGGGGACATATACACTTTATTTTGGTGGGGTGGGGGGGGGGGGGGTGACAGCGAGCGGCAAGACGCTGTGACGATGTGGGCCCGCTTCACCATGAATAGCAAGGCAGTCAATGGGGATGTACAGTGCATCGGACGGACAGGTAGGGCATGCAAGAGGCGGCGTGCCAGCCAACTCGGAAAAAGCACAGTGTGGGCGGAGAAGGGGAGGGGAGCGGCGCTTGCACCCTCATGGCGCCAGCACCACAGCAGCTGCCGGCGGCTGGTCGTGCCCAAAGCGCAGGGCATACGCCCCGCACGGCGGCTGCGGGTCGCCAAAGCCCGCCCAGCTCGACTTGCTGCCCGCCTGCAGGCGCAGCTCAAACGCCAGCTGCTGGGAGCCACCTGGCGTCAGCTGTCGCGTGCGCTGGTAGCCAGCCAGCCGCTGTACTAGGTCGGTTGAGTTGGCGCCAGCGGTGCAGCCAGAGGCGGGCAGCGTGGCTCGCGGGACTGCTGCATCACCCGCATCCGCGGCAGGCCCCAAGTAAGAGAGGAACAAGAGGATGGAGGTTTCAGCAGGCATGCCGCCTGTGTGGGTCACCGTGACTGTTGCCGCGGCGGTGCCGCCGCTGCTGTTGCTACTGTTGCTGCTGGTGGTGCTGTTGCTACTGGCGGTGCTGTTGCTGCTGCTACTGCTGTTGGTGGTGGTGATGGTGGTGGTGACAGTGCTGCTAGCACTGCTGCTGCTGTTGGTGCTGGTTGCTGCCACGCTGGCATTGGTCAGGCTGAAGTTGGAGTAGGAGAGGCCGTAGCCAAAGCGGTACAGAGGCTCCTCGCCCCTCCAGTAGCGGTACGTGCGCCCTGCAGCACAAAGCAGCGCGGCACGGCTGTGAGCGACCAGGGCAGGCATGGCGCAGCGCAGCGCAGCGCGGCGCACACAACCCGCGGACGCCCCGCTCGCCCCCGACCCTCCTTCCCCCCTCTCCCACCCCGCCCTGCGCACCTGGGTAGCCCTTGGAAGCTCGCATGCGCAGGTCGGTCATAGGGATGCTGACATAGCTCTCCCGGTACCACGTGAGAGGCGTGCGGCCTGCGCAGGGCGGAGGAGCAGTGACAGGGCAGGCATGGCGTGCGGGCCTCGAGGTCAGGGGAGGCTGGCCTGACACTGAGTTGGTTGGGTGGAGAGGGGTGCGAGCTGTGTGGGCGGGCACATGGCGCCAGGGCATGCATATCCGCTGCGGCTCCGGCCGCGAGGGCAGGGCGGGGAGCAAGGCGCGGCAGGCTGGGAGGTGGTGGGCGTGCAGGGCGCCCTGGCCAGCCCCTTCTCACGCCCCTTCTCACGCCCAACCACCTCATGTGCCAACTCGCAGCCGCACAGCGCGCTGCACTGCAGTTCCATCACGGCCGCACTTTCAAACGAGCGCGGCAGCAGCAGGCGTCACCGCCTTGCAGCCCAGCCCGGCCCGCCGCTGCCCCGCACCGCCGGCAACCCACGGCAGCGCGCAGAGCACTTCCAATCCTCCCTCCACGGAGAATGCCACCGCTGTAGGCGATAGCACTACCTAGCACTGAAGGCGACCGGACACCACCCTCCTCAATCGCAGCCCAAGCCAACCTAACACCTTGGCTACCGCAGCGCCTCACCCGAGGGTACCACCCTGCCGAGCAGGATGTCGGCCACCGCCTGGGCGCCGTTCTGCCCCGGGATCCAGGCGCTCAGAATGGCGCCCACCCGAGGGGAGGCGTGCATGTCTGAGACGTCCAGAGGGCCGCCGTGCACGAGCACAACAATGAGGGGCTTGGTGGTGGCGGCCGCTAGGCCCTGCGTTGGGCATGAAAGGTGAGGAGGCACTGTGGAAGACGGCGGGGAACAGGAGGCTTGCCAGGTTGAGCGGGGCGGGGCGCTGTCTAGACGTGCGCGGGAGGGCGGAAGCGGGCGTACGTCCAGGCAAGCCATGGGAGGGAGCGCCGGGCTAGATGGCAGCCGAGGCAGCGCCGCACGAGGCGCCGCAGGCACGCGCTCACAAAATTTGATGCCAAACCGCCCCGCCCTGCACCCGCCCCTCCGTACCTGCCACAGCTTGGCTTGCTGCGGCTGCAGCAGCAGGGACTCCCGGTCCTGGCCCTCCCCCTCCATCAGAGTGTCGTAGGCGTTGGGGGGCAGCTGCACAGCAGGGCACAGCGTGGCGCAGCGTGGCGCAGCAGCACGGATCGGTGCAGCAGCGCAGCTTGCAATGTGTTGCACGCCGTTGTTGCAAGCTGGGTATTGCTGCTCAGCTGGCAGTCAGGTTTATGAGCGCCGCACAGCACAGAGCAGCACGGATGCAGAGCGTCAGCCCTGCTCTCTGCTCCGCCCCACATCCCACGCCCCAGCCGTCACGCTCTCTCAACGTCCCTCCCAATGCCCCTCCCTCCCTCCCTCCCTCCCTCCCTCCCTCCCCCTCACATCGTCGTCCGCCTCAGTGTCCCTGGGCCCATTGCGGGACAGCCGGCTGCCCAGGAAGAGGACGCACACATCAGCTGCCTGCAGTGCGGCGCAGCCAGCGAGCCAGGCAAGGGAGGGTGGGGAATGCATGGGTGGGCAGAGAGCGTGCGGTGCCCACTGGGCACACTGGGGGGCAAGGGAAGGATGGAGGAGCTGCAAACACGCGATGGACACATGGCATGCAGGGGGTCAGGCAGGGAGGTGCGCAGCACTACCACGCCCCTGCGTGCCACGAACTGCGGTGTTCTTGCCGTCAAGAGGGGCCCCAGTGGGCACCTGACCCACCTCGCAGGCAGCGGCATCCTTCCCCACGTTTTCCTCGGTGTACAGGTATGCTGTGTCAGCGTTGAACGTGACCTCTACACCGGGCAGCGCCTCACGCAGCGCTGCCAGCGGAGTAATGGTGGGGCCGGCAGTGGCGCCGACGTTGCGCCTGGGAAGCAGGGCGGTGGAGGGCGGCGGCGGGTTTGGGCAAGGCGGGGTGGCGGGAGGAGAGCGTGTGGCAGGCTGCAAGATGAGCAGACACCGAGCCCAGGGAATGCAGTTTGAAGCAAGCAGGCGGCGCATTAAGAAAGCCATTTCAGCGGGCAGGCAGGCAGGCGGGCTGTCAGGCATTTGCAGCTGGGAAGGCAGGCAGGCAGGCTAATTGTTAGAACCCCACGCTCCCTCCCGGCTTCCCCTCTTCGACACAACAACGAAACAGAGGGAAACACTGAGCCCACGTGCCACCTGGCGGCCCCGCCCTCACCCCAGGACATAGTCCACGTTGTCTGAGAAGGGCCCAATGACAGCCAGGCGCCTGATGCGGGCTGGGTCCAAGGGCAGCGCACCCTGCACAGCATGGCCGGTTGGCACAAAGACGATGCTTGGCAGCGGAGAGAGAGGGGGCGGGGGCGGGGTGGGAGATGAAGGGGCTGCTGGGGGCTTGCTGCTGCCAGCATGCAGCGGGCCCAGGCGTGCAAGCATCTCTGTTCAGTACATGCACCATGCGCCCCCTGCACCGGTGGTTGGTCTGGTGTGCTGACCGCCAGCAGCTGTCCTCCCCCCAAAGCCACCCACCCGCCCACCCGCTTGCACTTCCCGCAGCAGCACAGCACTCCGTTTCCTGCAAGCAGATGAGAATGTCAATCCTGACCCACCACGACAGATCCCCCGCCACCCCCCACACCCCCTGGCCTGCCCCAACCACACCGCCACGTCACCCGCCCGCCACGTCACCCACCTCGTTCTTCAGCAGCACGGTCCCCTTGGCAGCAATGTCTCGAGAGGTGGCCAGATGCGGCGGGCTGCCAATCACCGACACGTTGAGGGAGGCCCAGGGCAGGGACTCTGGAGGATCAAAGTGGCCCAGCCTGGAGGAGTGGCGCCAGGTCGGCGGGCAGCCATGTCAGCAGGCAGCCACGTCAGCATCGGGGCAGGGGTCAAGAGGGTCCAAGCGGGCAGGGCGAGAGGGTCTTGTGGCCAACCCAAGGGGCAGGAACACAAACTAGAGGTATCTCACCTCATGCGCATGGTGAGCACGCGGCGCACAGCAGTGTCCAGCTCAGCAGGTGCCAGCTCAGCAGGCGCCAGGTACTCGCTCGTCTTCATAAACATGTCTGCCCCCGCCTTGACGACCAGGGCAGATGCGTTCTGCAGGTTGCCCCCGGCAAAGCCCAGGCCCTCGGGGATCGGGGCGGTCATTGTCACAATGCCTGCAAGTGACCAGGGCAGGCAGGGACAGGCAGGGGAGAAGGGATGGAACCGAGGAACGTATCGATGGGTGTGATGAAAGCCAGCACACAATGCTTGCAGCAGGGTGGCGGGGCGGAGCGGCAAATAGCGGGAGTGTGGCACGTACACAGTGGGAAGGCCGGAGGGGCGGGGCCACGTGCCGCCGCTGCATCCCATCCCCCAACCCCTGCCCTGTACCGGGCCGCCTGGTCGCCCCCTCAACTAACTTCACCTCGGTTGTCTGTCATGACCATGCCCCTAAACTTGAGCTGCCGCCGCAGCACGCCGTTGAGCAGGTCGCCGTTGGCGCAGCTGGGCAGGCCGTCCACTGCGCGG
Organism: Micractinium sp. NFX-FRZ; assembly: GCA_029339195.1. Classification (NCBI taxonomy): domain Eukaryota; kingdom Viridiplantae; phylum Chlorophyta; class Trebouxiophyceae; order Chlorellales; family Chlorellaceae; genus Micractinium; species Micractinium sp. NFX-FRZ. Next base: position 24,481 of record JAPTJF010000244.1, read on the forward strand.
CGAGGTTGGGAAGGTGGGTTTTAGAGTGGGTGCGTGGGTGGGTGGCTGGGTGGTGGGTGGGTCAGTTGCCGGAGGCTGAACAACCAGTCGTGTGTCATCTGTCGCTGCACTAGACAACCTGTGCATGTTGCCATGCTACCACCTTGCGACACCAGAGTCCCCATCCACCCGGCCAACCATCTGCCCTTGGATGTCGCGTGGCACATGCGTGGCATACGCACGCACCTTGCATGCACATGATATGCAGGACAGATGCACAGCCCCACCCAACCGCCCATCCAATGACCCTACCCAGCCCCAACCCAGCCCCAACCCAGCCCTATGCATGACCACCTACCGGCGTTGAAGGCGCACATCACGCTGCCCGCCTCGCGCGTGCACGCCTCAAAGTGCGGCAAGTACCTGCCGGAGCAAGGGTTTGTATAAAAAAATTCAAGTACCTGCTGCACATGACTCACGGAAACCAACCCTTGAGTGCATGGAAGCAGTTACACACACACAGCTGGTGCGTTGGGAACCGAGGGTGCACGCAGCGTGATAGTTGGGACGTACGTGTCGCGCATGTCCCGTGGGTCGATGACTGCGTTCCAGTTGTGCGTGGAGTGGTCCTGCCATCGGTCGATGTCGTGCCCGATAAAGTGCTGCAGCAGCAGCAGGGGGCAGGGATAGCAGGGAACGTCTCAGGGAAGGTGCGTACGTCCAAGGAGAAGAGCTTCTGCCAGCGCTTGATCGGCATAGCCCAAACACAATGCTAGATGAGGAAGAGGAGGGCAGCTGACTCGGTGTAAGAAGTGGTGCCCTGCCCTCAGTTGCACTAACCTTGCGGAGGGAGTACCACGCCACCATCCAGCCAGCCAGCCTGCTTGCCTGCCCGCCTGCCCACCTCTCCCTGCCCTCCGTGGGTGCCTGCCCACCTCCCTCCCCCGCCCACCACCACCACCCTGGCTCCCTCCCTCACCTTGCAAGTGGCCCCCACTTTGATGTGCGTGCGCGACCCGCCCTGCAGGCCCCGCACAAAGGCCACAGCCATGCGCGACTGCAGCAGGGGGTCCTCCCCAAATGTTTCGCTCAAACGGCCCCAGCGCGGGTCCCTGTGGGGCACACAGGGAGGACAGCGGGGTGGGCTGTCAGCTGCGCTCAGACTGCTGCTGGCACAGCAGCGCAGCGGCAGAACTGCAGCAGGTGCCAGTGGGCGCACTCAGGGCCCATCCCCACATGTGGTGCAGCAGCGACAGCAGGTACCAAGGCCGCGGCCCAGCCCCCTCGGCACCTTGCACAAATACACACGAAACGCACCTGACGATGGCGACGTGCGGGCTGAGGCAGTTGGTGAAGGCGGGTGTGTCGCCTCTGGCCAGGCGCAGGTTGTACAGGGCACGCATCTCGTCTGACACCGCCTCTGTCATGCGCTGAATGAGGGCATCGTCAAACGTTGCGGCCTGGGGGGAGGGGGACAAGAGAGTGTGCTGCACTGTAGGTGCAGGCCGTGTGCGCTGGGAGTTGGACAGGAAAGTGGAGGGGGCGGCAGCGGAAGACCGTCGCCCAGCAGTGCCCCACCACGCCGCGCACACAACTTCCGTCTATAGAGTTCTAGCTAGTCATCTCCTTGCACCTTTAACTTGTCCCCCCACAAAAAGAACAAAAACGAATGCCGCCCACCTGCGCCAGGTTCTGGGGAAAGATGGTCCCCCCCAGGCCGCTGCCTGCTGGCTCCGCCAGGCCCGCGCCGCCCAGCTTCACGCCGTGCCCGCACTCTGTCTGCCAAGTTGTGTCGGGCACCTGCGGCGAGGAGGGCATGCGACACGGGGCGTGCACATAAGTTCGTCAGAGCGCGGGCGGTCACACAGCGGGTCTGTAGCACGGTCTGCCTGTGCATGTGCCATAAACCAACAAATGTGCAGGTGGGGCTGGCACAGCAGGTGACTGGACAGGGGGTGCACCTGCCGGCTATGCCGCTGGCAGTGTGGCTACGGACACCGGAGCCCTGCCTCCCGCTGCGGCTGCGCAGCCCTGCCAGCCCGCTCCTTCCCTGTCCCGCAGGCGCTGCGCCCGGCATGTGCATTGATGCGAAGCAGGCTGCAAGCTGCCACAACGATGAGAAGGACAAAGAACCAGCAACACAAGCAGGCGCTCGACATCGCACCTTGAGCTCTGGGATACCGCCAAACGCGTCTGTCTGCAGCTGAGCCACTTTCTGCTCCGGGGTCAGCCGGGAGATCAGCGCCTCCACACGCGCCTTGGACGGAAGAGACGGGTCCAGCCAGGGGAACTGCGGCTGGGCAGCCGCAGCTGCAGCAGCATAGAAAAGGCGAAAATGACAGGCTGGGCGGCAGGCGGACTGCCGCCCGTGAAGCGGCCACTGCCGCCGCCTGGCGCCGCCGCCCGGGGTACCCGCGGCTGCCACCGGCGGTGTCGACGCTACGTTCAGAGATGCGCAGGCAGTGCGCGCAGCCAAGGACCTCCCTTTCACCTCCAGTGCCGATCAGCACGGCGAGGCCGGCAGCGACGGCCAGGAAGGAGAACACGGTGTGCTTCATGTGCTGATCGACATTGGAATTGGGAGAGAAGCGACTTTCAAAGGACGGAGGAGTATCACGCGTCCCCAGTCGCGGCGCCAAACAGCACGAAATGCTGGATCGCTGCCTATAGCAGCTTGAGAAATCCAAACTCAAGTCAATCAAGTCCAAACTCAAGTCAATCAAGGTATGCTCGGCGTTGGAGGGCTGCGTGCGAGGGTGTTCACATTGAGGGTGGAACGCGGAGGAGACCCTTCGACAATCAAGGGCCCACTTGGCGTTAACAATGGTAATTGGATTGAGCACAGCCGGTCACACAAGGATCCTCTTAGCCCTGCTGCCAGAGAACCCTGCCGCTGCCGCCGCCGCCGCCGCCCGCCCTGCGCTCGTCATCAGCCCACCAGCCCTGCCGCTGCCAAGTGGTGCGGGCTCTGGGGGAAGCCGTACTGCCGCTGATAGGTGCTGACCGCACGTGACAGCTGGCTGTGCTGCCGCCCAAAGCTGTGTCGCAGGCGGTCGCCGGTGTGCTGCCGCCTGCGTCGGCAAAGGGGCGGGATGGGGGAGGCGGGCACCGTTGTGCGCGAGGGCATGGCAGGCACCTGATGTCAACAACTGGTTCCTCGGCATGCTCTGCCACACCATTGCGCCAAGAACGCATTGGGAGCGCCGTGACGCGCACTGACAGCGCAGGCTGGCACGCATGAGGGCAGGCGGCAGGGCGCGCCCGCACCGCCCGCCGTGCCTTCCCCCCCGCCTTGCTGCACCCCCACCTGACTGCATTGTAGTGCACGGGTGCTATGTACGTGAGGAAGCACTCGTGCTTGGGCCGTGTGGAGCGGGGCAGATAGCGCAGGAACCAGTTGCTCTCGTCTGAGGGAGGGGAGGGGAAAGCGGGCGCGGGGGTTATGTAGGAGGCGAGGCACCGGAAACCGGCGCACTCAACACAGGCAGGGGAGGGGCTGTGGGCGAGGAGCAAGTAGAGCGTACATGCCCAGACATGTGCGCAGAGGATGGCTCGGTGGGAAGCATGGCGGCCTGCTGATGAGTGCACGCTGGCCCATCTGCGCTGCCCAAGCTGCATGCTGCCCCAGATCACCCACACAAGCCCTCTCAATCACAGGAGGCGGGCGCCTCACCCGAGCTGATGACGTTGACCACAACCGCCAGCGCCTCGCAGCTCGCGCGCAGCGTCAGCTCGTCGCCCCACGTCCCATCCTGGCTCATCTGCCTGCGGGCGGGGGGAGGCAGGGGGCGCGGGTTGGCGGGGCCCTGCCGCTGGCTGCGCCAATGGGAGCCCTGCTGACTCGAACAACCATCCATGTGGCTCGCAGCCGCCATTTGAAGGCACCAAGTCAGCGCCAGGCATGCCACCCTCAAGGCAGGCTTGCCGCAGCATCTCTACTCCCAGAACAGGCCACAACAAGCCACACAGGCGGCCTGTGCATCACACTTGCAGCCACACAGGCGGCCTGCCAAGTACACTTGCACTTCCACACAAAGTGACACCGCACTCACGTCAGGTAGGCCCCCAGGTCCTCCCCTAGAAAGGCTTCAAAGTCATCGGGATGCTGCCGGATATACTGCACTGCCCGCCGCCGCACGTAGGCATGGTGCCGCTGCGTGCCTGCAAGCGCGGGGGGGGCGTAGGTTGAGGCAACGGAAGGCTGAGATTGTGTGGGAGGCGCGCCCACCAACCCCGTCACTGACCTGCCCACCAGACACTGTCTGGCAGACACTCAGCCGCAGCACCCCAGCACGCACCAGCCCGCCCCGCCCACCCACCATACAGGCCGTAGCTGACGGCTCGGAACTGGCAGTTGCCGTCCCCCTCCATGATGCAGTGCTCCAGCTTGAGCTTGAACAGCCGCCCCTGCCGGGTGTGAGGAGGTTTGGGAACAAGGGGTGGGGGTGAGCAGGCAGAGAGCAGAGCGGGAGGAGTGGAGGGCGGGGAGCGGCGCCGGTGGGTGCAAGCGGATGGGAGTGAGCAGGCAGAGAGCAGAGCGCGGGGGTGGGGAGAGCAGAGGGCGGTTGCCAGTTTCAGGAGGGGTTGCAAGCAGATGGAAGTAAGCAGGCAGAGAGCAGAGCGGAGGGGTGGGGAGGGCAGGGGGCTGTCGCTGGCGACGCTGGCAAAGAAGATGTTGTGTTCGCACCGCCAGCCACCGCTGCCCCGCCCGCCGCTGCCCCGACCAGCAGTGCCGCCAGCCCCGGCTGCCCCGCCTGGCGACTCTCCTCTGAAGCTGGGGTCTTGCAAGCAAGAAGCAGGCTGGGCTGGGCAGCAACGCGGGGAGGCCAGGTTGCGACTTGCCTGCAGCCGCCGCTCTGCCTTTTGCGTCTCCTCCCACTCCGACTCCCATCCCCAGTCCCCCGACGGGCCTGCTGCCACCGCTGCTGTCTGGCCCTCGGGTATCGAGGCCATTGGCTGGGGCAGGTGGGCGGAGCAGAGCGCACAGGGAGGTGTTGTTAGCAAAGAGCGTGCACGCTCATCGTGGCGCTGCACATGGAGTGCATCTCAAGCAGTGCAGGCAGAGAGCAGCCCGCCGCGCCACCTGCCTGCACCTGCGCCTTCTCACGAGACAAAAACACACACACGTATGCACCCTCTACCTGCTGTGCCTGCATAACCACCTGCATCTGCTTGCGTGGCGGTTCCCAGCGCACATGCCGTGCACGCAAGAAAACGCAAGAAGACCCAGGCAGTTTCAGTGAAGCACCCACCTCAATCTGCTCCATCGCAATGGCCACCTCCAGCAGCTTCCGGCTGTCCGTCCACTGCAGCACCTCTGCACCACAGCACGCACAGCAGCAAGAGGGCGGCAGGAAGGGGCAGTCACTCGAAGCAGCAGACGACTTCCTCTGCAGCTCCTCTGCAGCTCAGGCGCACAAGTGTTGAGGGCCACAGGAGGCGAGGTAGGCGTCGCTGCCAGCCCACTGCAGCACAGCTCCAGCAGCACATGAGGTAGAGGCAGCACGGGGAGGAGCAAAGGGAGGAGACGCGACTGAGTTGAGGCGCACGTTGGACAGCCCCATTGCAGTGCCTATGTGGCCCACAAGCAAGCAACAGAGGCCGCAGCGAGGTGTGCATGCGTCAGGCAAGCAATCGCTCCCGTCAGCTGGCATCGGCAGCCAGCAGGCGGCACAAGTGCGGCGCGGCCCTCACCCCCAGACTGCTGCCGCTGCGCCGCTCCCGCTATGCTGTGCCGCCGCTCAAAGGTGCCCAGCACAGAGCCTGGCCGCTGCTCGACCTGGCTGGGACCCGGCTGGCTGCCCGACAGGCCAGACAAATTGACCGTGGCCTCGGCTGCCCAGTCGACGTCCAGGGGCGGCATGATGCCGGAAATGCGCCGCCGCAGGTCCTCAAACTGTGTGTGACAGGGGGCAGCAAGAGCTTTGGGCCCCATTTGTTGCAAGGAATGGACGGATGCAATGGTTGCACTGTGTTAGACTGACGGGAGCCGGCGGGTGGGCGGCAGCTGCAGGCGGTGCTGCTGGCGCAGGCCGGTACACACGGGTGCCCACGCGGCCCCGCCGCGCCTGTCACCTGGCCCGGCTCGTCGCGTGCCACTGGCTCATCTCCGTCGACTCGCCCCCCGCCACAGCAGCTCATTCTTTGCCCCCGACCTGACGATCTCTTCCCACGGCCGTGTGGTACAAACAAACGTGCGAGGCCGTCATCGGCTGATGTTCGCAGTGAGCACCACGGAAGCCGGAGGGCTCCGTTAAGGTGGCAGCCTGCACGTCCCGCCTTGCTGGCGGCGCAGGCGCCGCCGCAGAGAAGCCCCCAGGCCCACCAGCCACAGGCTCATCTATTACAAAACAAAGCTCAGGTATATGGCACATGGAAGTGATGGAGTGAAACGCGACCAACAGCAGGATCGCTCAGCAGGGATGCTCGGCAGGAGTTAGCCAGGGGCGCAGGCAGGTGGCGGGCGGAATGGCAGGACGCACGCCCCAGTAAGGAGAGGCAGCTGGCGCAGCTGCGGGGTTGGTGGTTTCTCTAAAGCGGCTCTCGCAAATAAACGCGGGGAGTGCGGCAGGGTGATAGGATGCAAGCAAGGCAGGGCACACTCTTGACAGCTGAGCACTCTCGACAAAAGCTGCACACTCAACAAGGGCTCGCTATGGGGGCACCCAAAAAGCTAGCGGCCAGGCAGGCGAGTCAGGAGGGGAGGTATCAAAGGGCATGCATTGGGTGCATCATTGCAGTTCATAGAAAGTGGTGGGCTGTTCAAGCGCAAAAGTGTGTGTGGTGGCCCCGGGCCGTCACTTTGACCCCCGACGCCGGCAGCAGCCTCAGGCGCCGCTCAGATGGCAGACTGTGAGAGCACGGGCATCCTCAGGCCGAGGTGCCATCACCCACCGCCCCCTTGGTTTCTGCAGGGAAGAGTGAAGGAGGAGGGGAAGCTGCTCACAAAGGAGGCCCGTGCCGCGTGGGGAGGGCCGGAGGCAGGCAGGAATGCACGCAAAGCCCTCACTTTCAATACTCGTGATACAACTCATAACTCTATTCCACTCTCACCCTGGGTGCTGTGCGTGAAGCTGGTGTGCGCGATCTGCCCGCCCTGCTTGGCCGGGGGCAGGCCGTTGTTGGAGGCGAAGGACTGGCGGGGCTTGAGGGACGCAAAGTCGCGGCGGCGCAGCCTGCAGGCAATAGAGCGGGCGGGGGGAGGGCCAGCAAGAAACACACGGCATGTTGAAGGGCAAAGACGTCCAGAGATTTGGCTTGCAAGGTGTGTGAGGTTAACACGGTCTTGCACAAGGTGAAGCGGCATGTGCCGACGTCACGGCAAGTGTGTGCGCGGGCAGAGCTGAACCCACAGCACTCACAGCTCTGCGATCTGCCGAGCCTCCTCGCTGACAACGCGGGGCCGCAGCGGCGTCTTGGCAAAGTCATCAGCGTGGTCAGCGTCAGAGCGGCATGCACGCCGGGTTGCTTGCTGGCACGCCGCCGCGGAGGTGGAGAGCGCCGCCGCCGCTTGGCGGCAGGCACAGGCCAAGGCCGGCGCGGCTGCGAGGCCGCGCAGCATCGAAGTGCAGGACATCATCATCGGGCACGTGGGGCGCGCACGCGGCGTGTCGGGGGAGGGAACTTGAGCGACCGAGGGCTTGCCGACGGTGGGCTGCGTAGGTCAACTGAAGCAGATCGGCACGATGGCGCGAGAGAAGGTTTGGGTTGAAGACGAAGCGACCAAGCAAACGATAAACCCACGGGGGCCCACGGGACAGCACCCACGCCTCGTTCACTGACAGGTGGCGGCACCCGGCGGCACCTGAAAGGCACATGCCAATGCACGCCAGCTGGGTGCTGGCACCTCCCTCCCGCCAGCGTGGGAGTGTTACAAAGATTGTTGTACACAAAATTCATGGTGGTATGTTTTGCTGCCTGCAGGCAGATGGGCTGCAGATGGGGCAGCATGCGCACGGTTGGGTGTATCACGGACGTGGCGCGGCGTGCTGTTGCTGGCACACCCAGTTCCCAAGCCATTGAAAGGGATCAACAAAACGTGCTCAACGGTGGCAACGTCTAGCGTGAAAAGACAGGGACATGCGGGGGGCACAAGCAGAACAAAGGGCAGGCGAGGTTGCAGAGTAAACGGGCGCATTGCGCACGGGGCGGGACGGCAGTCCGCCAACGTGGGTGCTCAACACGCAACAGGGTGTGTATTTCTGGGGGACACAGGAGGCTGCATCAAGGGGGGACACTTAAGAGGGAGCACCTGCCGAGCTAGAGACAGGCGGCTGGCCAGGATTGGCGGGGCCGCGGGCCAGGACCCACGCAGACCCCGGGTGCGGCTTGGGGTTGGGACGCCACCTGTCGGGCGCCTTCTTCTTCACAAAGTTTGAAGTTCACACATCAGCTGGTCTGAGACATGGACACAACTCGGGTCTTGACAGCGTCTTTCACGTCCTTGTCATCGGCGCGTGCCGCGGTCTCGGGGCTTGCCTCCTCCTTGCCCTCCTGACGCAGCGTGGGCGGGGTAGGCGGGGTAGGGTGAGCATCAAGTCAGGCTTGGCACCAACGGCAAGCTGCTGGGAGAGAGGTTTAAGAGCACTCCCATATGAACCCTCCACTCAGCCAAAACTGCACTCGGCGACGGCAAGCGCTCTGCATTGGCAGCCGTGTCTCCATCAACGGCGGCCAGCCTGTCGCAGCTCGTCCCAGCCAACTGCAACCCCCACAGCACCCACAACTCAGCAAGTGAGCACACAACTCCAGCACGCGCTCCGTGGTGGCGTCCAGGTCAAAGGTGCCCTGCCGCAGCTCCTCCCGCCCATCCTCGCTCTGCATCAAGCGCTTGGAACCTTCAGAGGGTGCCGGAGGGCATGGAGAGAGGAGGGGGAGGGGCCCGGGGCCCGGGGGGGGAAGAGGCGCACGCACCCGTCACGGCGCCATCATCCGAGGGAAGGCAGACACAGGGGAGGGGCAGGGCAGGGTGCAGGTTTGAGGGGCGGCGCGGGTGGGCAGTGCGGGACGTGGACGGGCGGGCATGGGTGGGCGGGGGTGGGGTGTGGGCGGTGGGCGGGTGGGGCCACTAGGCTGGGTGTGCATGTGAGCTGGTGCTGGTGCAACGTGCAGGTGCAAGCAACACGGACCTGAAAGCAGCCCCTTGAAAGGCAGGCGATGTTAGAGGGGCGTGCAGGGCAGAGGCATGGGCGGGGCAGGGGCCGGGGCGGAGCAGGGGCAGCATACCATGGGCAGCACACATGAACAAGCAAGGGGGCCGCCAGGTGGATCGACAAAACATGGTTGCTCACCCTTCTCCACAAGCTCCTGCGACGCCACGTCAGCGCTCTGCTTGTCGGCCGCTGCCCACGTGGCGCTGCTGTGCATGCTGCGCTGCCCCGCAGCAGCCTGGGCACCCACTGCCGGCTTGCGCTTCATGCTGCCGAAGTCGTTGCGCCGCAGGCTGCAGGGGAGGGAGGGTGCTGCTGAGTTGACACCTACTGAACAAAGCGGTTGAGTTAGGGCCGGTGCTGATGGGTGTGAGATTGCGGCGCCAGGGTATCACTGCATGCCGTGTGCCTACAGCCCGATGCCATCAATCGCTGCCCTCCTCACGTGCCCACCCACCACCTGCCAACTCGCCTGCCTTCCCCGGCCCCGCCCCCTCAACCCCTCTGCGCAAGCACCTTTGCCCGCTCCTTTTCCTCCTCGCTCATCCTTCGCCTGCGCCGTCCCTCCCGTCCGCCCCAGCAACCACGGCGGGGCACACACCCCACGAGGAATCCCAAATCCCACCATTTGCACCTTGGCCAAAACACCAACCCCCAGCTAAACAGAAAGCAGCTCACATCTCCGCCGTCTCCTTTGCCTCCTCGCTCATCTCCCGCTTGCCCTTGCAGTTGGACCGGAAGATAAAGGCGTCCTCCGGGTCGGACTTGCCCACGCTCTTCTTGCTGGCGGGGGCAGGGGCCTGCACGCAAGCGGGGGGGCAGGGAGGGAAACCTAAAACCAGGAGGGGGAGCCCCTGAAAATTTGCTCTGGGTGTCGAAGTTGCCCATACTTCTTGTTTGGCGGGGGCCTGCAGAAAGAGAGGAAGACGAGGCCGGGCCAGGCAAGGGACGGGGCGAGCGCGAGGGACCGGCCGTTGTGCGGCGAGCAGCAGGCGGGTGGCGAGCAGGCCAAAGTTGAGTGGCTGTGCGCAGGACAGTAGATGTTGAAATGTGGAGGGAGGGGCAGCACGGTGGCAACGTTAATTAATGAGGGTTTAATCTACGCCGACGCACGTGGCGAGCCCTCAGCGAGCCCTGCGGGGCCCGCTGGCGGGCGGCAGGGGCAAAATCCTCTGGTGCGCCCATTTCGCGCACAAACTCGCCTTGCTAGCGGCCGAGGTAGTGGACAGTGCCACAGAGCCCTGCAGGCGGGCTCCGACAGCCGCGCAGGCGCTCAGCAGCGCGGAGGAGCGCAATGGACCCGCGCAGAGAGACAGCATAGCTGCGGTGCTCTTGGTTCCGGGCTCTTATGGTGAACACGGTGCGGAAGGGAAAGGGGGAGGAGCAAGCTGACTTCTGGGCGCCATGTCAGGCGTGCTGCGATTTGCTTTCGCCGCCGCCTTGAACCGGGTAAATTCACCCACGGGTGGACACCCTGGCATAGTGCTGCGATTTGGCAATGCCCGCAGGGTGAGCCTCAAAGTGGATGCACTGGTTTCGTACGTTCACAACTCCCAGAGCTTCCTGGCTATGCATGCTGCAAAGTTGCCGAACAGAGGTGAGCTGGGAGCGAGAGTATCTTGCAGCTTCATCACAGCTGCCTGCGTGGTGCTAGCCGCTGGATGCAGGGCTAAGTGGGGCTGCCCAGTCAGTCCCCCACACTCACAACACAAGGCACCACCAATTGGTCTTCAGAACAGCTCCTCCCAGAACCTGATTGCTCAGAACCTGAGAATTCTGCCTCCACTCCTGCGCCTGCCGCCGCCCTCCCACAACACCCTTGGACAGGAGCCATGTCAGCCCCCCAGAACCTGAAGGGCGTGGATCAGCGGGTGGGGGACGTGCGCCGAGGCCTGGAAGACGAGCCATTGGGTGGCGCCGATGCTTTGGCCAAACACTCCATGACTCTCCCGGGCCTGGGCGCCGCCGCCCCTGGCGCCGGCAGCGCTGTTTCCGAGACGGCGGCTGCAGCTGGCAGCGCGGTGCTGACGGCGGCAGGTGCTGTGGCCGGTGCAGCCAAGAACGCGGTTGAGACGATGACGGGTGGCGAGGGGCAGCAGCGCTGAATGGCAGCTACTACTGCCTCGGGAGCTGCGGTTGCTAACTGCCCGGGCCCTGCCCTCCCTGGCCGAGGGGGTGCAAGCGTGCCAGATTTGACAAGGGCACTGTTCAAACGCACATGCTGTCGATCCATGGATTCATTAATTTCTGGAACAAATTGGATGATGGTGATAAATGGGTTGTTGAGGTGTAAAAAAGAGCGGCGCGGAAAAGACTGACCCTGTGCAGGCGCAGCTCAAACAGGCAACAGCAACTGCTGGGGGCAGCGCCATGCCACTCTGGTCGGCCACCAGCCGCCACCTCAGCCGCCGCTCATGCTGCGGCTGCCAGCTGCCGCCTCGGCCCAGCACCCCAGTTCCGCAGTTCCTGCCAGCGGCAGCCCCCCTTGCTGCCTCTCATTTCCTCTTATGCCCTCTCCTCTCCTCTCCTCTCCTCTCCTCTCAGAGGCCGCCGCCGCCAATCTGCGCTCCTCCGCCGCCGCCTCCCAGGGGTGCTGTGTTGCCGCCACCGCCGCCAGCAGGGCTGAGGCCAAAGCTGGGCATGTACAGCAGACCCTTCCTGCAGGGCAATTGCCCGGGGGTGCATGGTGACGTCGGGTGTGCAGTGCAGGGGGAAGTGTGCAAGACAGGGGCGGGGCATGTATGGAAGACCCTTCCTGCAGGGGCGCTTTATAGGGGGGTGCAGGCAGTGCACAGGGGTGGGAGCTGAGGCTACAGGCTGCGAGGAGAGGAGGAGGGGGCGCAGCAGGCGCAGGGCTGGCCAGTGGCGGCGGCTACTCGGAGCAGCAGCAGAAGCCAAACAACAACAAATGGTTTGCGGGCGGCACTACGCGATTGCAGAGAGAATGCATGCTGAGCAGAACAGCATGCTGTGCAGCACAGCACAACACAGTGCAGGGGCTGGGGGTTGCCCCCTGGCCTCCCTCGCCCTCCCCACCCTCACCCTCAACCCGCCCCAGCACAACACACTGGCAGTGCAGGGCTGGGAGGTGCCCCCCAGCCTCCCTGCCCTCACCCCCACCACCCCACCTGTCCCAGCGAAACACATTGCAAGCCTGGGGCGCCCCCTGGCCTCCCCACACGCCTTCGCCCCCCACCCCTACCCCTGCCCCTCGCCCCTGCCCCACTCTTGCCCCTTGCCCCACCTCTTTATGATCATCCCCACTGCTGTCATGGCCGCCAGGCCCAGCAGCAGCCCCACGCTGGCCACCCCCCACAGGCTGTAGGGGTCCCACCGCTCCAGGCCGCTCGTCAGGTTCATGCCAAAGATGCCTGCGGGTGGGGGCGGTTGCATATGTTGTATTGGAGACGTGAAGAGGCGAAGTCTACTGGGCAGGCTCGCGCTGAAGGTTCCCACTTGGGAGTGGAGCGGGGTGGGGTGGGGTTGGATGGGGTGCAGTGGGTGGGCCACTGCCGAGGTCTGTGCCAAAGACGCCAGCGGGTGGGGGCGGGTGCAGGAAGGAATGTGTGGGAGGGGTGGGGAGAGAGGTGGTGGTGGGGCGAAGCCTACTGGGCAGGCTAGAAGGAATGTGTTGGATATGTGGAGAGAGGTGGGTGGTGGGGCGAAGCCCACTGGGCAGGCTCGTGCTAAAGGCGCCCACATGTCGGTGGGGCGGGGCGGGGTGAGTGGGCAGGGAAGGGCCGGGGTGGAGGGCCCCCGCGCCAGCTCGCTGGACGAGCTAATGCCAAGGATGCCTGAAGCAAACTAGGCAGTGTTAAGGGCATTTGGGGAGGACGGGGGCCGTGCAACGTGCGGCGGGGGCAGGCACGGAAGTGGGGCAGCCAGAATGGCGCCACAAAGGCAGAATGCACAGCGGGGGGGCGTGTATGTGTGTGAGCAAGGTGGGGGAGAATGGGGTTGCTGGAAGAAGAGGCAGCCGGACTGATGCACGGTGGCAGGCTGCCAGTGCGCACGCTAGTGCTCGTGCAACAACACAGCACACTACATATTGGCACACTACAATCGTGCCCTCACCGGTGACTGCCATGTGTATCTCGAAGCACATCAGCAGCAGGTCCACAGCCAGGCTCAGTGCCACCTGCGGCGGGGGACGGGGCAAGAGTAGGGGTGGTTGTTCCCATCCCGGCAGCGTTTTGCAGCGTTTTGCAGAGGACTGGGAGGGAGGGCGCAGCAGAGCGCAGGCCGACAGCCAATAGAGTGTCCAATCTCCTTTTCAGGTCGTGCGTGTGAGGGATGTGTACAGTGCCACCGCTGTGACAGCGTGCCCACAAGCGCGTTGCGCTTGCTGTCCAGGTCCAGGTTGATCTGGCGAGAGAACAGTATATTCATGCGTGATACAGCCTGTCTGGGCAACGGCAAAGCCATGTTCAGTCTCACCAGCGCGTTTCGCTTGCTGTCCAGATCCAGGTTGACCAGGTGCTCCGTGTTGCGGATGCGCTCCTGCAGGATCTGGAGGCGGCTCAGGGAGGAGTCCACCTGCGCAGGGGCGGGGGGAAGAGGGGAGGGAAACGGGTGAAGGCTGAGGGCGTGATGGACAGACGCAGTCCTGCAGGATTTGCAGGCGGCTCAGGGAGGAGTCCACCTGCGCAAGGGCGAGAGGGGATGGAGCGAGGGAGAGGAATGCAGGAGGTGGGGGGCACCCGGATGCGCCCATTGGGGGCGCTGCAAGCGGCTGAGGGAGGAGTCCACCTGCGCAGGGGTAGGGGTAGGGGGTGGAGAGAGGGAGAGGAAATGCGGGTGGGAAGGAAGGGCGCGTGGCGGGACTCATACGCCGCTGCAGGATCTGCGGTCGGCCGAGGGACGGGTCGACCCACGCATGGGTGGCGGGGAGAGGAGGGGGCACCGGCCCTCTGCCTTCTCCACTCCCTGTGTCACCGATACTGCACCCAGCAAACACACATCAACCACACATGCACCCCTGCAGCCAGCTGGCCCCCGGCGAGGTCATTACCTCCCCGGCACTCTCACAATCACACCAGCTGGCAGGCTGTCACAGCCGCAGTACACACACCGCAGTACATATTGTATTAATCAGTTATCGCACCTGCAGCCAGTAGGCCTCAATCAGGTCCTCAGCCTCCCCAACCTCGTCGTTATCCATGTCCATGGCAGTCTGCAGGGGAGGGAAAAGATGCAATACCTGCGCGTCGGAATGCAACACCAGTTAAGCCTGGAATGCAACAGTGGCCGAGCAGGAGGTGGGGGATTCCAGGGTGCAGGCAGGCAGCCGCAGAAAGAAGTCCAGCGGCCAGGCGCAGGCAGCAGGCAGCACCAGAGAGGGCCATCAACCCTGCAGAAAAAACTGCCCATGGTGCCAGCACATGCACGGCCCCACAGGCGCACACCTGCTCGTACTTGCCGCCGCCCTCTCCCGCCTCTCCCTGGGGCGCCAGGCCGCAGCCGCTGCCGCTGGACGCCAGGGGCGACCCGCCGTCAATCCTGCGGGCAGTCGGGCAGTCGGGCAGGCAGGCAGGCAGGCAGTCGGGCAGGCAGGTGGTGTGTAGGCAGTCGGGCAGGCAGGTGGTGTGTCCGCGGCAAGCAGGTGGGCAGGGAGGCAGGGTGTGTGTAAGCGGCAGGCAGATGGGCAGGCACCCAGGTACGCTAGCGTGTGCACGAGGCGACGTGCTCCATCATGCTGTGCATGCTGTGGTTGGTGCCCTCACCTGGACAGGCACATGCCCGCCATCTGCAGCTCGTCATCCAGCAGCTCCTCCAGGATCTCCTGCACAGCACAGCACAGCACGACCACAGCAGGCACAGCGTGACCCTGGCGAGCCACCGCGCGCACCGCAGCATGGCGTTGCAGATTGCACGGAACGCAACGGCCAGGGCAGCCGTGCACCCAAGGGGGATGTGCGCCCATTGGCACCACAGCCTTGCCAACTCGCGCCACCGCTTGGTCTTGTTTGTGCTGGCATTCAGGCAGCTGCATCCAGGTCGGTTGCACCAGCGCCCCGCCCACCCAAACCCAACCAAAGCGTGCCCGAGCGTGCATCCAACCCCAGCTCACCTTGATCTTGCCCACACGCGCCACCGCCTTGTCCAGCTTGTTCTGTATCTCATACAGCTGCTCCAAGTCGGGGCGGGCCACGCTGCGCCTGATGCGAGCCAGCACTGCCACGTGGAAGCGAGGAGGGGGGCATAAGAATGTCAGGGGTGGGTGGGAGATCAGGCAAGGGAATGGCGGACGTGGAATGTCGAGCGCAGCAAACAGAGGCATCTGCATGCCCGGCCAGCATGCCTCTCGCACTCACGCCCACTCACCCGCCTACCCACCCACATGCTCGCCTGCCTGCAAACGCCAGCGCCTCCGTTCCCAACCTCAATCCCCACCCCCACCCTAGCCACAGCCCCAAACCAGGCACGTGGTTCAACTGCAAGCCCGCCCGCACACCCGCACACACGCACCACAGACAATTGGTCCAGACACAGACCCAAGCACGCCCTGGCCAGCTTACCTGTGAAGGTCATCGATTCCAGGCTGGCCACCTCGTAGTGCAGGATCTTGACCACCGTCAGCAGGGCCGCTTCTAGGGCGCGCAGCTCGTACGGCATGGCCTGTGTGTGAGGTTGGGGTGAGGGGGGTGGGGAGGTGAGAAGGGGGCTGTTGGGGTAACCAGTTGAGTGGGCTCCAGGCGGGCCGCCTCCGGGGCGCGCAGCTCATAGGGCATGGCCTGCGTTTAAGTGCTGGTGATGGGGGTGGGCAGGTGAGAAGGAGGTGGTTGGGGGAGGCCAGTTGAGTGGGCTCAAGGCGGGCCGCCTTGGGGGCGCGCAGCTCATAGGCAAGGCCTGTGCATGAGGTGGGGGTAAAGGGCAATTGGCGGGGTGCATGCAGGGGGGTAGCGCGAAGAGGGGGCGGTTGAGGATGGGCTGGACGTGGGTGCGGGGGAGTGGAGTGGGCCTGTGTGAGGCTGCAGCTGCCCGCACGGCCAACGGGTTGAATGCAACATCAAATGCAACAGCACAGCACAGCTCACCTCCATTTGCTTGAGCTCCTCGAGCGACATGAAGGAGGCGGCTGGGGCCAGGCCATCTGCTGTTTTCAGGGCAGAGTGAGCGGGGGTGGGGTGGCATTAGGTGGCGCCAACGCACGCGCCTGCTTGGCAGCGCAGCAACGGGCGCGGGCAGCGGAAGCCCACCGAAAGCAGGGCAGGTGGCAGGCAGGCAAACAAGGATGGAACCATCTGGTTTCATGCCATGAGCAAGTCTCAGCTGCTGAGCTGGCGACTGGGAGGTTGCTGACCTGGCGCATCGCTGAAGGGGTACTTGGAGGTTGCGATGTGGTTGCTGCATGGGGTTGTGGGCGGGGCTGGGCATGAGCAGGGTGGGCAGGCATCTACAAGACCAGCGGGCATCGACCTTGGGAAGCAGGGGGTGGCTTGAGGGCATAGCAATAGCTCATAACATGGCACTTGAAGAGTCATTCCGCTGGCATGCCACCCACACCAGGCGCACCGCAGGCAGCCCGGCTCAGTTCTACCTAGGGTGATTGTCCCTTGCCCCCACCCTGCATGGCCTGCACACTGCAGCTCACTGCAGCTCACTGCACCAGCGCCACCAGCCCTGTGGCCCACCAGCCCCTTCATCCAAAGCTTCAGCCCACCACTCCATGTCACAGCAACCTCACCTGAGGCGCACCACCACCGGGTTGTCCAGGTTGGGCAGCGTGCGGGCAGAGAGGTCGGTGAGGGAGGGTACGCTGATGACCAGCGTCTTGTCCCTGGGTGAATGAGCAAGGCAGGGAGGGAGGGAGGGCGACCAGGGAAGGAGATCAGAGAGGGAGGGAGCATGGTTTTGTGTGTGGTTGACCACAGCGGTGGCGGGGACGGGCAGCAGTAGCAGGGGAGTGGAGGAGCGAGGTGCGCTTCAACCTCTCTACGCGCCTCCTCAACCGCCGCTGGTGTGCCCTCTGTCCAGCCATCCGTCACTACCCAGCCCGCCCACTGCCCACCTGCGCCCGATGGTGAGCGTCAGCCCCTCTACATCAAAGCCCGCCCACTGCCCACCTACCGCTTGATGATAAGCTTCAGCCCCTCTACGCTCATCCTCAACTGCCGCCAGCCTGCCCTCCTCCCAAACATCCCAGCCCATCCACTGCCCACTGCCCACCTGCCAATGATGAGCTTCAGGCCCTCCAGGTTCAGCACCAGAGCCTGCTTGCGGATGAAGATGGCCGAGGGGTCTGCAGAGAGGGGGCAGAGGACAAACAAGGAAGGTGGGCATGGGCTGCAGCGGTGGGAAGGATGCCTGCTTGCGGATGACGATGGCCGATGGGTCTGCAAAGAGCGAGCGCGTACAAGAGGTGGGGAGGGAATTCTGTAGGTGGGAAAGGAGGGCCGCGGGCGCAGCTTGCGGATGTTGGAGGCTTCTGCTGTCGATGCGGTTATCAAAGTAGCCCTGCCCTGAGCTTTGGAGGAAGGAAAGGAGGCGTGGTGCGAGCAGGCGCCACGTCTGGTTGGGCAGCAGTAGCAGAACCAATGGAAGCAGCGCCATCACTGGCGGTGGCAGCCACAGCAGCAGCAGCAGCAGCAGCTGAGTGGGAGGCAGCCCATGCACGGCGCAATCAGCCAGTGGAGCAACGCACAGGGCAGTTGGACGGCAGGGTCGAGCGCCCTAATATCCCGGTGCCTCAGCTGCAGGTCGGTGACCAGCGCCTGCTTGCGCAGGGTGGTGTAGGTGGCGTGCCCTGCAGGACCATGGTTGGCGAAATCAAGGCACGAATGTTATGGAAACCAAGGCACTGGGCACGCCGCCGGTTGCACAGTCACCAGCTTGGCACGACATGGGACGGTGAGGGGGCGCGAGGCCTGCCGGGGGACCGAGGCATGGAGCTTGGATGGCATGCAGCCGCAGCAGCAGGAGCGGCAGCGACTTAAGCACCAGCAGCAGCCACAGGGCTGATGTGTGGGGGGCACCCTGGCACGTGGCGGTTCGTGGGGAGGGGAGGCATGCTGCAAGGGGTGCCCCCCTCGGACACCCGCTGCTGCCACCTGCCACAAACGCCGTCTGCGTGCGCACACATCAAATCCTTCTGTGTAACGCAAACCAATTTGGATCACCGTGTTCGTCGATCAGCACAATTGGCTTCTGCTTGGGCAAGTCTGAGCGAGGGGGGCGGGCACCGCCTGTAGAGCCGTTGCCGTCGCCACCGCCGCCGCCGCCCCGCTCAAAGCGGCGGCCCAGCATGAGCGGCGTGTTCTCATTAGCCATGAGAAACGGAATATCGCTGGTCGGGCAGCCTTGCCCTTACAACGACGGGAGGCTGGTGAGCAGCGGCCAGTCGGCGGCAGCACTGGCGGCGGCCCGCCGACGGCACTGGCGGCGGCACTGCGCCACTGCCTGTAGACCGTTTGCCGTGCGGCTGTGGATGCACCAGCAATAACAGCGGGCCTTGAAGATGCGAGAGGGAGGCGAAGGAGGTGCGGCCGTGCCGGCAGGGGGCCCACTCACGGCTCGGGGGTAAAGTCTGGGCACGTGGTCAGGACTTAGGTCCCGTGCCAACTTCTTTGATCACTGCTTATTGCCACGAACCTGCTGGGCACCCTTCCTGTCACCGAATCACCGCGCTGAGCTGGCGCGCGCCACTTTGCCGGTGTCCCCGCCGCTTCGCCAGCTTGTAAACCCAGCGTCATTGCGTCCACATTTGATCAAACTTGTTGAAGCGACTCTCCGAAAGGTCGGCACATCCCAGCGAGCGCCTGCCTCACTTCGTGCGCACACCCTCTCGGCGCCGTTTTCCAGCCATACAGAGCGCAGTAGGTGTGTGGAGACGGTTGCAGAGGTCGCCGTCACGGGCCGACGCGCGTGAGAGCAACCTGGCCAGCGCCCAGGCGCCTTGCCGCCAGGCCTGCTTCCGCCCCGCTGCCTTGCGCTTCTGCCGACCCGTCGAACCAGCGCCTGCCCCTGCAGCCCCTGCAGCAGCGGCCTGGCAAAGGCCCATGGCTGCTCGCTTGCCGTCAGACCCAGACGCTGCGGCCTGCGACCTGGCCAGTAGAATCTACGAGGCGGGGCGGCGGCACGGCGGCATCCCACCACAGGTGAGCCGCCAAGATGGGGGCCCTGTGTGTCTCTCTCTCTCGTTGTATATCTTGATTGGGGGCCCTGTGTGTCTCTCTCTCGTTATATATCTTAGTCGTGTGTTGCCGAGCCGCACATTCTGCACCTCTGGAGCTTTTCCCCTAGCTGCGGCCTGCCATGCCCACCCACTTGCTGCCTGTGCTGCGTGTCCTGACCCCAACGGCGCTCGCCTCCCCTGCCGCCCCCTCCGGTGGAAGCGAAGCATGCGTTCGTTGGTCAATGTACCCCCGGCACGGGCAGTACCGCAGGGCGTGTAAAGCCCCAAAGCAAAGGCAAGCCTCCCTCACTTCTTGCCCCTCCCTCTCCCCGCTGCCTGCCACGCTCCCTGCAGGACTGCACCTTTCCCGAGACAAAGTACACAGACCCAGACTCCCTGGCGGATGCAATCATCAACCTGGGGTGCCGGGAACTGCAGGTTGGCTGGCCGAGGAGGGATGGGTGCCCAGGTGGCTGCCTGGTTGGCGGCTGGCTGGCCGAGCGGGCACTGCCTGGGGCAACAAAACAGCAAACGCCTTCCCAACCGCGCCGTCGCCTCTCATCATGCATCGCCATGCCTGTGTGCCCGCCCACCTCCCTCAGGCACAAGACATGCAGGCCCACGGCAACAGGATTGCAAAGGGGTCCCTGGGGTCGCAAGCGCAGGTGGGGAGGGTCTGGGGTAACAGGAGGGGGTCGTCCCAGGTCCTGATTGCTGTGGGGGCAAAGGCCCTGGGACTGCAAGCAGAGTGCCAAGGGGTGTCTGGGCTCGCAAGCGCAGGTGGGGCAGGGCTGGGAAAAGAGAGAGGGGGGCGTCCTGGATGCTGCGTGGGGGCAAAACCGCCGCAAGCGTATTGCCCAGGGTTCCTTGGCCTTGCAAGCCCAGCGGGGCAGGCTTGTGCAGCGGTGGGAGGGCAGGTGGGCACAGGCTTGTGCAGCGGTCGGAGGAGATGAAGTGATGCAGAGTCTGCACCAGCAGCCTGATCGGAACTACTTCATTCAATCAATCGGGTGCCTTCCTTTTTCTTTCCCCTCAATACCCTCCCCCCGTCAAGCAGTCTGTGATGGAGCGGCTGCACCACCAGCCGGAGCCGCGTGCCGCGCAGCTGGTGCGGCAGCGAGTGCACGAAGGTGAGAGAGGGTGTCCAGGTGGCGGGCCGGGGCGCGTTCGTACGCGCCAGGCAACGCATCCCGCCCTGCCTGCGTTGCCTCACTGCTGCGCTCCACCTGCCTGACCCTTCACCCATCACCGTCAGCGCCACCTCACAGAATGGTGTTCCCGAGCCGCCTGCCCACCGCGTGTTGTACCAATTCTGCCGCACCCCGCTTCTCCCGCAGATTGGCTGCGCGGCGACGAGCACTTGAACCGCCTGGCCGACAGAGTGATCAAGATAGGGCTGGCAGAAGAGGCAGCAGAGGGGCCACAAGTGAGGAACGACTGCTGTGCTGTGCTGTGCTGTGCTGTGCCGTGCCGTGCTGTGCTGTGCTGTGCTGTGCTGTGCTGTGCTGTGCCCACATTGTGAATAGGGTTTAGGATTGTGTGTGTGTGTGTGTGTGTGTGCTTTACTAGGCAATGGGCGAGCGCACATATGTCCCGCTGCGCACCGCCCTGCCCTGCCTATACGGCCGTGCCACGGCCAGGCGCGGCAGCGTGCGTCAGCATCCTCCGTGCCGGACGCCCCTCGCACCACCTTACACAGATACACATCTGCAGCCAAAGTTTGTGGTGTCTCCTTGCACACCTGGCAGGACCCGGAGGCGGCGGCACGCCGCGTGCTGGACGTGGCACGCAGGCGGCTGGCGGCGGCAGAGGGCAACCACGTGGTGGCGGGCGGCGACGCAGCCGAGGTGGACGCAGCCTTCGACACATTTGACCCCCCCATCAGGTGGGTATGTCCATGTGTGTGTGCCCTAGAAACCATGTGTCTGTGTGTGTGTGTATGTGCGCGTGTGTGGTCGTGACTTCACTAGGGCTGCAGGCAGGGGGCCGAGGGCCAAAGGACAATCATGCGGCGGCGGCGGCGGCGGGCACAGCATGGGGGCACGTGTGAGCCGCCCTTGTAGCCCTGCCCATGAGGCGTGAGACGCCCATCCAGGTGTGGCGTGTGTGCAAGGGAAGTGCGGTCCTGGAAGTGCGGGCGGCCAACTGCCGCCGCCTTCAGGTAATCTTTACACCCCACCCGCCACACTGCATCCCACTCCAAAACCCCACTCGCACTGCAGGCGGCACGCCCTGGCAGACATAATTCTGCGTCGGCTGCAGCGCACCAGCGGCGGGCGCAAGGTGACGCCACCCATGGAGTCGGTTCCGGAGGGCACACTGGAGGCAGAGGCATGAGGATGGGGCCAGGAGGAGTCAGCCAGGAGGTGTCACCCAGGAGGGGTCAGCTGGGAGGGGCCAGCTGGCAGCACTGTGCAGACGTGCTCGCCAGGTGCAGCAGCAGTCCTGAGCCAACAAGATGGCCCCTCATGGTATCCTCCGCTGGAGCTTGCATCCGACCACCTCTTCTATGCGCTGCAGCTGCTCCTGCCTCTGCTGGCCGCACATGCTTTCAGCGGGACAGCATGTAAGCAGCGTGGATGGCCATTGCGGGTTGCTGGCCGTGCCCAGCGCCTGCTGCCCGCCCCGCTTTTCGCCCGCTGCTGGTAGCTGGCCGCTGCCGCTGGCCGTCCTGTTTCTTGAAACACCCGTAATGCGGGGCTGCAGACCCTTGCGTTGTTGCCACAGCGCGCACAGCAGCGGCTCTCCCAGCTTTTTCCATGGCGCAGTCTCATTGCTCAGGCCTCTGCACCCATGGATCGAGCTCCTAGCAAGCGCAGCAGCCTCGCGCTTGCACCGCTGCCCCGCCGCCCCTCCTTCTCTCTCCCGTCTCTGCGCAACATGAAACATACTACCAGTTTGCAACTAACCAGCGGTGCCAGTTGGCAGGGAGGGGATGCACGCACAGCGCGCGTTTCCGCCAGCGTTGGCACCCGGTGCCCGCTCGACTCCCAACCCCGGCTGCCGCAGCAAGCAAGCTTGGGGCAATGCTGGTGCGTGCATTTAGGATCCTTACAGAAGCAGCACACCCATTGATGTCTCCCCCGTCAAGTCGAGGCCTGTGAATGCACACACGCGGTCATGAGCCGTGTGCCGAAACTAGCATGGCAGACGCTCTGTGCAGCAGGCAGGCAGGCAGGCAGGCAGGCAGGCAGGCAGGCAGGCGGCTCTTTGGTCACTGTGCAAACGCGTGAGTACTCAGTGCAGGTGGCAGCAGAAGCAATGAAAGCACACACAGGGTCGCTGCCAGCTGCCAGCTCAGCAGGCCAGCCGCCACCTGGCAGTGCTGTCCAGCGGGCTGGGGTCGGCTGGCTGTGCCTGCACAACCCCCTCCCTTAGCAGCGCATCCAGCTGCGCGGGCACCTGCAGCACGGGCCCGGGAAGAGCAGGTGGCAGGTTGAGAAGGCAGTTGCTGCTGGAGAGGTGAGTGCGCGGGGGTGCCAGAGGAGTACATGATTGGGGCACCCAGCGCCTACTGTGCGCTCACAGGCCACGGGAAATGTACAGCCGTGCCTCACGTGGGCCAAACCAGTGGGAGCGGGGGCGCAATCCAAGGCAGCCCAGTGCGCCGTCCTCTAGTTCGGACGCAAGCCATGAGTCCCAGCATGCCTAAACTGAAGCCCGCTGGCGCTGGACCACCCCACCTCTTCAAGCGCTGCTGAGGCCGGCCCCCACCCCAGCTCTTTCCTACACAGCACCCTCTGTGACTATCGGATATACAGCACCCACCTCTTTGAGGTACCGCAGTCGGGTGGGCAGGTCGCGGGGCAGGTGGGGCCCCATCTTGTGCACCACAGCCTCCCGGGTGTGCCACTCGCTGCCATCCAGGCAGCGCTCTTGCAGCATGCGCCTCACCAGCTGCGCCGGCTGCATCTGCACAGCAGCTGCCACCTGCCAGGGCCCCAGGGGCTGGTGCTGAGCAGGCGGGCCACCAGAGGAGGCCGCTGCACCGCTTGCTGTCCCGCCGCCAGCAGCTGCGGTGGCCGCAAGCAGCAGGCGCTGCAGGCGCTCACTCAGGCTTGCCGCAGAGCCTGGCTCTGCCGCTGCTGCTGGCGCCCCCGCTGCTAGCACTGCCGCCGCTGCTGCTGGCAGGGCTTGCGGGCCGGCCGCTGGCGCTGGTGCCGGTGCCGGTGCGGGCCCGTCAAGCCCCTGCTCCTCCAGCAGCTGCTCTATGCCCAGAGGGCTGCCCAAGGGATCGTCCGGAGGCTCCAGCCTGCAGTGCCATGGAAGCAGGGAAGATGCAACAGTGGCAGTAGTGTTTGACTGTGGTGCTGGAGGCACGAGCTTGACTGAGCGCCACAAACCCCAGGCCTATGCAGCACAACGCAGCCCCAAGCAAAGCCATGCACTTGACCGGCACCTAGGCTGATCAACGCAGGCAGTCACGGAGCATCAGGAGCATTCTTGAGACATAAGGAGCAGGCGCAGGTGCATGTGCACGCGCAGGGTGTGCAGGCTGGCTCACCCCTCCATGCCTGAGAACCCCTCAACATCTGGCTGCATCTCAGGCAGAGGCGGCGTGGCAGCCGGCTGCGCTGCCTGCCCCGCCATCTGCTCCAGGGATGACAGGCGCTGGTGTGTAACAGCATGCAAGTCGTAGCACTGGCAGCGGAGGGAGCCATTCCGCTCTGCCTCCTGCTGCACCTGCTGAGCCAGATATGCCTGCCCGTCCTCAAGACCTGCCACCGCCAGCCGTGTGCTGTGCATGTCCTGCTGCGGCTGAGACGGCTGCTGCAGCTGCTGCGGCTGTGGCTGAGGCTGCTGCGGTGGCGGCAGCGGCTGCTGCGGCAGTTGCGGCGCCTGCTGCTGCGTTGGCGGCTGTGGCTGCGGCTGTGGCACAGGCGACTGCTGCTGCTGCTGCTGCTGCTGCTGCTGCTGCTGCTGCTGAATGGGGCGCGACTGCACGCCATGCATGGCAGCGAGCCGCATCAGCTGCTGCTGCTGGAGGTAGACCGGCGCAGCCTGCAGGGCCGCGAGTGCAGGCAGGGCCGCTGCCCCCACCCCTCCCGCCCACGGCACGCCGCCTGCTGACGACAGTTCGGCTGCTGCGCTGCTGGCGGCGCTACCCAGCTGCCCTGCCTGAGCTCCGCAGAGGTGCTGCCGCCACGATGCATGATCTTCCGGGCTCAGCTCTGTGCCATTTGACTTTGTCAGGCCCTTCAAGGCCTCAAACACGATCAGGCGAGGCGAGGCGGCGGGGGACACGTCCCACCACTCCACCAGATGAGCTGTGTTTCTCTTCAGCAGCTCCTACACTCCAGGTCACATACGCAGAGATGCACACTCAGCTTGGGGCCTACTCAATGTCAGCAGTGGCAGCGACCGCACTGTCACAGCATGAACTGGCACAGTGGCAAAGTGTGGCACCGCGCAGCACAGCACGGCACAGCACAGCATAGCACACAGCACAGCGCAGCGCAGCGCACCCGAGAGGCCGGAAAGTCCACCTCCAGGTCGGTCTTGATCACAAGGCTCGCAGCAGTGCTGCCCGCCGCCGGGTGCACCTTGTAAGTGGTGCGCTCGTCCCACCGAACCACCTCGCCGTTGCCGGCGCTGTCGTCGCCGCTGCGCCGCTTGCGGCTGCGGCCTGTTGTCGCCACCTGCAGGCCCTCAAACCGCACCTTCACTGCTCGGCTGTGCACGCTCCCCAGGCTGTCCTGCAACACCACGCGCACCCCGCCGCCTGCTGCTGCCCCCGAATGCTTCGTGCTGCCGTCAGGGGAGACGTCCTCTTCTTCCTCTGCTTCGCTGCCGCCGGCATCCTCCTCTTCTTCCTCCCTTTCGCTGCCGCCGGCATCCTCCCCCTCCGCCTCCTGCTCTGCTGCTGCTGGCCTCGCCCGTGCCCGAGGTACTGGATCTTCCTGGATGTCCGTCACTCTGATGCGGCGGGCTTGGTGCAGCGCTGGCGTGAACAGCGCTGTTGTGACGCGCATGCGCAGCGCTGGCAGGCCCTGCGAGGGCAGGGCGGTTTGGGGTGGCAAGTGCAGAAACAGCGTCAGAGCACGGCCAGAGCAGTGTCTGAAAGGTGTGGGCAGGAGGCAACTGCATTCGTGCTTGCAGTCCGAGTTGGACAATGGAATGCTGACTGAGCGGGCAGGTCGTACACTCTGAGCGATAACAGGTGAGATCCCAATACTCATTTGCAAGCTTGACCTCCACTGCACGTCCGGCCCTTGCCTCGGCTGCGATCTCATACAGACATGTCGACTCCGTGGAGCGCGCGACTCCTTGTTTTGAGTCGATGCTGCTGCTGCACGCACTACCGGGCGTCTTCTCCAGTAATGCTGTGCTTGGTGGGAGGCGGCTGGCTGCCCCGGTCGCACCGCCGGCCACTCCGGCCGCCACGCCGGGTGCGCGCCCCCACAGCGCCGCGCTCAGCTCAGGCACACCAGGAGGCTGGCGCTGGCTGATGAGCACTGTGTGGCTGGCTGACTTGCCGGGCCCTGCCCGCAGCAGGTGGTGCAGCAGCTTGGCGGCCCCATGCTCCTCCAGGCTGCCTGCCAGGATGCTGTCTGCCGCCAGCCACTCCTCGGTTCCGCCGGCACCAGGGCTGCCACCCGCAGTAGCGGTTGCGACACTGGCGGAGGCATGAACCAGTCCCGCTGCGCTGCCAGCGCCAGCTGCGGCAGCTGCAGTGCCGAGACCAAGGGCTTCGTGGAGCAGAGCGGCTGGGCGCGAGTAGCTGCGCTTGGGCGCCCTGTCCCGGCCCGAGCCCTTGCTGCTTTTCCCACGCATGCTGCTTGAACTAACGGCACCTGCCGGTGCAAGTGAGGTAGTCCACTTCTAAAGGCATTGAGGCAGCAGTACAGCAGTACAGCTCAACACTACCAACAGTTCCCTTTCTTTTCGCCATCCTCGTTGCCCGACCAGACGCCACACGGGCACAGCGTGCTCGAGCGTCTCCCAGAGGCAGTCTCAAACACTGTTTGAAACAGGGAGGGCAGCGGGCACGCCGCTGGGGCCCTCGGAACACCTCCTTGCCAGGCCCGTGCGTTGTCAGAAGCAGAAATGGCAACCTAGCGTGACGGTTATGGCCAGCAGCAGCAGTCTGCTCCCATGTGGAGGCCTGGGCACCGGCGAGGCAAGCGGTGGCGGCGGCAGTGGCGGCGAGCCAGCTGCCAGCGCACCAGTGGGCACTGAATTCGGCAGCCTGCATGCTCAAGGGGGTGTGATGCAGGAGCAGCTCACGGCGCTGGCGCAGCGCCAGCACGAACAGGGCCTAGCTGTGGCAGGTATCGACCTAGCAGGGCAGCAGGCAGCAGAGGAGGTGGAGAGGTACAGCGGACGCCTGGCTGCTGTCGAGCAGGCAGTGCTGGCACTTGCCCGGCATCTGAGGCCCGAAGCAGCAGCCACTGGGGCAGCGGGAGCAGCCTTGGGGGTGGTGGCAGGGGCAGCAGTCGCTGCTGCAGCAGCACTGCAGGATCCAGCGGCTGCAGCGGAGGCGGCGGCAGTGCTGACAGCCCCGCCTGTAGTGGCAGCACGTGCAGCCTCTCCAGTGCTGCGCGTGCAGCGTCCGGCGCTCCGAGTCTCCCTGGCACTGCAGCCGCGCAACCGACAGCTGGCTGTGCCTGCAGCCGCCTCGCTGGGGCTGCCGCCTGCTCACGAGCAGCCAGAGCTGCTGCTGCATGTCGGGGACAGACTGTTTCTCGACAAGAAGACCTTGTGGGCGGCAATCCAGGATGCCAAGTTGCTGCTGTTCAACCGCCCCATTGGCCGCAGCGACCGCCTCTTCAGGTGAGGGCAGGCGCTGCTCCCCAACCCTGACAGGTGCACCCTCCACCGGCCTCAGCCTCCCTTGCACTCTCCCTCTCCTCAGCTTATGCAAGGTGGCCTCCACTGCCCTTGACCTCCACTGCCCTCTCGTCACCGCAGCTTCATGGACGGCCTGCTGCAGCGGCACCCCAACCCAACAAAGGTGCAGCACCCGCCCGTCCGGTGAGACCTGGCGCACATACTCCGGTGTTTTCGTGTGCGCTGGCACACATGTGCTCATGCAGCATGCCCTGGGGCTGAGTGCTGACATGGACCGCCGCGCTCACCGAGGCCCCACCAGCACGCTGGGGCAGCGCTGCCTGCGGGTCTGCAGGTTGCCGCAAGCGCTGTGCATGCCGACAGTGAGGGAGCACGGTGCCGTGTTCGCCCTGCCGGTGCAACCGCAGGGGGTTTGTGTCACGGGCAAATGCCTTTGCCACCGGCAAGGAATTCCACTTCATTGACGCCTGCGGCCGGGAGCACGACTTTTCGGCGCTGAAATGCGTGGAGTGAGTGGGCCTGAGGGGGCGGGCGGTGGGCTGATCAACCAGCCATTGCTGCTGGCCCAGCGGTGATCACGTGCTCTCCCGCCCCCTGCTGGAATGCTTCATGTGGGAATACCACTGGGGCTACGACAACACTGGGGCAGCAGGCAGGGAGGCGTGCACAACCCGCCTTCCCGCCAAGGTTGGCACCGGGTGCCTCCTCGCCTCCCATTCTCACGTCGCCCAGGTGCCGGGACACCTCTCCCACGGTCAAGCTGGCGTGTGCAATGGGCATGGCTGTGTGGACACAGACGAAGTGGTTCAAGCGCCAGGAGGAGCAGCAGTGGTGCTGCCTGTGCGGGTCAGGTGGGTGGACTCCGAAGCCGCATCCTCCCTGCGCGCCCCGCTGGCATGCGGTGCCAGCTCAGCAACCTGCGCTGGGCTGCCCTGCCAGGCCCCGCTTGCTTGCCTCAATGCCCGCCTGACTTGGCTG
Source organism: Micractinium sp. NFX-FRZ (assembly GCA_029339195.1). NCBI lineage: Eukaryota > Viridiplantae > Chlorophyta > Trebouxiophyceae > Chlorellales > Chlorellaceae > Micractinium > Micractinium sp. NFX-FRZ. The sequence goes on from JAPTJF010000244.1 coordinate 52,492, forward strand.
TGCCTGTGCCGCCAGGCTCAACAAACACACGTTCCTGTGCTTGCTTGACACACAACCTGGCCGCCCTTCCCACCCCTCCACCCGCCCCCCTGCTGCCCCATGGGGCCCGAGCAGAGCACCAGCTGGTGGTAGATCACGTGAGCCCCACCATGCCCCAGCTGCGCTGCCAGTTCCTGGCCAGCATCGCCCTGCGGGCACCCCAGTCTTTCGACTCACACCCCGCCAGCAACGCGCCCGTGTTCAGGTGCGGCGCTGTGCTGTACTTGCACAGAGCGGGCAGCGGAGGCAGCGTGGCAGCTCACGTCGCAACCTGTGTGTGGAAGTGCTGCCTCAGGCCGTTCCCTGTGCTGTCAGCATGTGGGTGTCTGGTGTAGCTGGGCAGAGCCGTATGTGCCACCTTCCAGCCAACCAGCGTGTGCCCCTGCACATGTGTGCCTGGCGCAGGGCAGAGGATGCCGCTTTCAAGCGGGCCTGGGAGCGGTACCACCAGCACCACGCCCGCCTGCGCATGCTGTGCAAGCGCTGCCTGCGCAGGGAGAACGAGCGGCGCGGCATTCGGATGGACAGGGCAGGGTAGCACGGTAACTGGCCTGGGGTACTGCAACGGGGTTCGATTGAACATCGGTTCCCACACTCTGGGTGGCCACGCCTGTTGTCTGGTCACAGCTCCCTTGAAAGTCCTGCCCTTCCCACAATCCGCATGCCTTGCTAGCCACGCGTGCTGCGGCGTGGTGTGCTGTGTCCTTTTTTGTGCTGTCAACTGTTGATGCAGCTTTCACACTCGAGGAGGCAGGCTGCTTGAGCAAGCTGCTTGAGCAAAGTTAGAGCGGGCAACAAGGGCAGCAGGGAGACCGGGGAGAGCAGAGAGCAGGCGTGAGCGAACAAGTCGGGCACAGCAGAGCGAGACAGTGCAGGTCAGGATGAGATCACAGGTGAATAGCAACTTGAGAGGGAGGTACAGATGAGAGGAAGTGTAAGTTAAAGTGAACTGGGGAGCACCAAGTCAGCGTGCGTCAGTCAAAACATGGGCATGGGCGGGAAACACTGCACGCGTGCCGAGGCGAGCGCGCGCCGCCCCCGCCGCCAGTTAGTAAAAAGCGTGTCAGTCGGTTGTGTCACACCGGGCGCTGTGCCGCTGTGCCAGGCAGCCAGCGCAGCACAGCACAGCAGGCAGGGCAGCCCAGCCAGGCGGGCGAGCCGCTGCCGCAGTCAGCCAGCCAGCCAGCCGGCCAGCCAGCCACACTGAGCGCTATCTGCCAGGCAGGCACCACACTACCGCGCCAGCGGGTTGGCATGTATCGTCACCCCCTTGAGCTTGATCTCCTGCAGCGGCCGGTCGTTGGGCCCCGTGGGCGCCTTCTCCATCCGGTCCAGCACCTCCATGCCGTCGATCACCTGCCCAAAAATGGTGTACTTGCCTGCAGATGGTGAGAAAGTGGGCCATCAGGAGGGCCGGCACGCAGATGAGTTGCGTGGCAACAAGGTGAGAAGCAGGACAGTGAAAGTGCAACTGCCACCTCCATCCAGTTCCAGCAGCTCCCTGCTGCCGGTGACCTAACCAAAGGTGGTGTACTTGCCTGGCAACACGGCGAGGGAGGGAGGGAAGCAGTGGAGGGGGTGCAGCACCAAGCGCGCCACACAGCCCAGCAGCTGCCCTGCCCTGCCCTGCCAACCCCAAAGCCTGCCTGCAGATGCTCGCCCCCGCTCCCCCCCCCCGTCACCGGTCCCAGTGTGTCGGATCCAGCCTCATCCCTGCCCACCAGCTCAGCAGGCACCCCTTCGCCTCTTCCCACGACAGCGTCCCAACCCTGACCCACCGTTGAGGTGTGCATGCGCCCGGTAGGTCATGAAGAACTGGCTGCCGTTGGTGTTGGGCCCGCTGTTGGCCATGCTCACCACCCCCCGCTTGCTGTGCTTCAAGTGGTCCACAATTTCGTCGGGGAACTTGCCGTTGGGCGTGGCGTAGATCGACTTGCCGCCCTTGCCCGTGCCTGTGGGGTCGCCGCCCTGCGGGAGCGGAAGGGAGGGAGGGGGAGGGAGGTGAGGCGGTGAGGGAAGGAGGAGGCGAGGCAGGGTGAGGGATGAGGTGAAGCAAGGAAGGTGGACGTGCGTGCATTGCCAGCACCGGCGCGGGGCAGAAGCTGCAGACCACATTGGCAGCTGCCTGCTCATGCAACAACGAGCAGCAGCGTTCGCCCGCTGGGGCAGAACACGCGTGGCTGTGCAGATTGCAAGCCTCGTGGGCTGTGCCAGCCAATCCAAGAAGCAATGAGCAGCTTGCGCGGCAGCGGCGGCAGCACAGCAGCGCGTAGCAGCGGTAGCACCAGCCATTTGCAAGGCAGCAGCGGCAGCAGCAGCAGCAGCAGCAGCAGCGAGGGAGATTGTCGGAAGCCAGTGCACCATGCATCCCTTGAGGCTGCGGTGGGGACATTTTGTGCTGGCACACACCACCATACCGCCCAGCTCTCGCCCACCCTGCCCATGCAACCACAGCATCCCACCATCATGAAAGCATTCAGCGTTTGTTGGCACTGCTACAACCCTGCCCATGCAGCCTCCGATGTTGTCGTAAATCACGGCCCCCTGTCAGCCATCCCAGCCACCGTGACGCACTGATGCAGAGGAAGGAACACGGCAGCAGCCCCTGCTGGCCCGCACCATGAAGCAATCCAAGGTTGCCACAAACTTGTCTGTGTAGGCAGCCATCCCAGCCACCAGTTCAAGCTAAAGAGGTAACCAACAAACCGGCAGCCCCTGCTTGCCTGCACCATGAAGCCCTTGATGTTGCGGTGGAAGATGGTGCCGTCGTAGTAGCCAGAGGCCGCCAGGGCAAGGAAGTTTTCGGCGGTACGGGGGGCATCCTCGCAGTACAGCTCCAGCTTGATGTCCCCCATGCTGGTGTGCAGCGTGAGCGACTGCACAAGCAGGCACAGGGAGGGAGGGTGCACAGCAAAGGCAGCAAGAGAGAGGCAAGGTGGGGGAGGGGTGCAGCCGGCGGCAGCATGCTGTCGGAGCCAGGGTGCCGGCAGACTCTGTGATTGCGGCAGGCAGGCGAGGTGTTCCTGTGTACCCAGCTGTGCATGACGCAGGCACGCGCCGAGCGCTGGCCGCCTGAAGCAGAACGGCGGCAGCGGGTGGCGGCGGCAGGAGTGGCGGCAGCGGCGGCGGCCCAAGCCAGCGGCAGCCCCGCGCAGCCACGGCGTCTCCCAACCATCTTAATCGAGATCGCAACATGCTGAAGCCGCCAGGGCTTCCGCAGGCGCGCTAAACACGCGTGCAGTTGCGTTCTTTGGTTGGCTCCCAACTCGCATGCTTGCCGGGCTCTCACCATGACTGCCGGATGATGCTGGGTAGTTACGGAAAGGAGAGAGAGCGCAACCAGCTCCAGGGGCGTCACAAGGTGATGGCCTCCCGCTGTCTGCAGCCGTGTACTTTCGTGACCCCCACGCACACCACAACGAGATCCAGCGTTCATAAGCCAATTCAGGGCTAAGTCGCTTTGCTGGACAGCTGCCATCTGGCAGGTCTCACTGCGCTTTCCCAGCTTCCCTGTTGAAGGTGGCATGGCATAGTGGCGCCCTGCTTGCAGTGGATTGAGGTAGCTTGTGATTTTCCTACTCCCGAACCCAAGCCCACCCCTACAGGCTGGGCCCACTCGATCACTGTCGTGCAGGCACCACTTGTTGCCTGACCGCCACCCGACATCAGCCACAGTAACATACAACATGGCAATGGCAGTGCGCAGCCGCGCAGGGGAGCTCGCAAAGACGCTGACTCGCCACGCTGCAGCAGGCTGTGGCGCCGCAGGCAGCCGCGGCATGGCCAGTGGCCACGGTCTGGACCCGGCGCAGTCGCCTCTGCAGCAGCAGGCAAGCTTGTGCAGGGTCAGGGGGGTGGGCGCGCCGCCGCCGCCTGCCGCCAGCTCTCAGGGACCACCCTGCAGTAGCCCGTCCCATGGGGGCGGCCCCTGCTAGCTCCTGCCTCTTAGTCTGTACTCCCCTGGATTTGTCCTCTTCCATTATGTCTATTTTGCACACATGCAACGTGCCAAGTTTTGATTGCCAATCCAAAGGATGGTTCCGGCAGTCGCTGCACAGACTGTGCGCACCCAATCACGACATGGCCCCCATGCCCTCCTCGCTCCCTTTCACTCGTCCCGACCCTCCTTGCCCACTCGCCCGCCTGTGGCATCATCAATGCTGTTCCAGTGGCACAACTATAACCTACGGTAACGCAATGTGCACTGGCCTTTCGCTCCCTTTCTCCCTCCCTCTCTCCCGCTCTTCTTCCCTCTCCCTCCCCCCTCCCCCCTCTCCTACTCCCTCCCCCTCCCTCCCTCCCCTCTCTCCCGCTGTCATTTCCTACCCCTCCCGCCCTCCACACCAACAACTGCAAATGCATGTGTGGTGCGCACGTGCCTGCCCACGCATCCTTATCGACCCCCGTAGCCTCCTCCCTGTATCTCATACATTGGTCCACACACCACCCAGCAGATCATCGACCGCGAGGAGAAGTACGGCGCACACAACTACCACCCGCTGCCCGTGGTGCTCAACCGGGGTGAGGGCATCTTCATGTGGGATGTGGACGGCAAGAGGTACTTTGACTTCCTCTCTGGCTACTCCGCCGTCAACCAGGGGCACTGCCACCCCAAGGTGGGGGGGGCAGCGGGGCAGCAGTTTGTGGTTTATACCAAATGCAGCATTGCTCGAGGTGTGTGCCCAGCCGTCAACCAGGGGCACTGCCACCCCAAGGCCAAGCAGCTGACACCCCTGGTGACTAGCCCGGTCACAGCCAGCACCGCCTCCTTCCTCCTCTCCTGTCCTTGCGCAGATCTCCAATGCATTGATCAAGCAGCTGCACCCCTCACCCCCATCCCGACCCCACATGTCCTCGTAGCCAGCGGTACCTTACCTGCCTCCCCCTATGCTCTTCCTGCTCTCCTGTCCTTGCGCTGCAGATCCTGGAGGCGATGATCAAGCAGGCCAAGCAGCTGACGCTGACCTCCCGCGCCTTCTTCAACGACTCGCTGGGCGAGTATGAGGAGTACATCACCAAGCTGTTTGGGTACGACAAGGTGAGACGATACAGGGGGAGAATGGTGCAGCAGGGGGGTAAGCAGGGGTCAGGGGTTGGACATGCCAAGGCAGCTCTCCCAGGCGGGGAGGGTTGAGCAGGGGAAGGGTTGGATACGCCAAGGTAAGCTCACGCAGGGGGGAGGGCACGAGGCTCGGGACGGGACACAACGGCAGCGCCCCGCCCTGCCTGTACTGCCGCTGCGAGTTTGCGTTAGCTGCCCATTCATCTCCTTGCTTGCCCTCCTTAGCATATCCGCCGCCCTGCGCCTCTCTCCCTCCCTCCCTCCTACAGGTGCTGCCCATGAACACGGGGGTGGAGGGAGGGGAGACCGCAATCAAGCTGGCGCGGCGGTGGGGCTATGACGTCAAGGGCGTGCCCAAGTACCAGGTGTGCTGTGCTGCGCTGTGCTGTGCTGCGCTGTGCCCAAGTACCAGGTGTGCTGTGCTGCGCTGTGCTGTGCTGCGCCGTGCCCTGCGGTGCGGTGTGGTGGCGGCGCTGCATCAGAGCAGGCGTGCCCGTGCATGCTGTGCTGCACTGCGCTGCGCCGCTGTGCTGCGTGGTGTTGGGGCACTCGACCGCAGTGCCATGTGCATCCTAGTGCACCTGGCTGGAGTTGCTGCAGTGTTAAAGCGTGTGTGGGGGACAGCAGTGCATATGGGCAAGGCTGTTGAAAATGGGCACGCTGTCGCGCCCCTGCCAGCCGCCCTCCCCCCGCTCCCCGTCCTTCATCTTCTCGCTGTCTTTCTCCCCCCCCACAGGCCAAGATCCTGTTTGCGCGGGACAACTTCTGGGGGCGCACCACCTCCGCCATCTCATCTTCCACAGACCCCGAGAGCTTCGAGGTGGGTGGGTCGGTGTGGGTGGGCTGACCGGCATGCTGGGCTGCGCTGGGCACGCTGTGTGTCTGCCGTACTGTGCTGCCTTGGGGCCTCTGGCCCCGGCTGTGCTCTGGGCTGCAAGCAGCCGCAGCAAGTCCCCGGCACGCTCCCCCTCCGACCCACCTGCACATGCACCCTCCCCCGCCCCAACCCCTGCTCCTCCCCGCTCCCTTTCAGGGCTTTGGCCCCTTCATGCCGGGCTTTGAGGTCATCCCTTACGATGACCTGGCAGCCCTGGAGCAGAAGGTGTGTATGTGTGTGTGCTGCCGGGGGTGGTCGTGGTGCACTCGTCCCGGCCTATGTTGTGGGGTGGCAATGCCCCAACATCTGGCAGCGCTGTGCGGGAGGCAGCACATTCGCATGTTGTCTTTGCTTGATGCACCTCCCTTCTTTCTTGTTGTCCCTTGCTTCCCTGCAGCTGGAGGAAGACCCCAACATTGTGGCCTTCATGGTGGAGCCCATCCAGGTGAGGGGCCTGCCGGGTAGAGGGGGCACGTGTTGACACTCCACCCGACCCACCCCATTAGCGCGGCATGTGCCTGCCTGGCGGCTTGCCGGGCTGCTGCGCCTGCCTGCCGGTCAGGTCTCCACCAGGGCTCACCCTCTGGAATGGAATTGCAGGGCGAGTCGGGTGGTGTCCCCCAACGGGTACCGACGTTGCAAGTGTGGGTGCTGCCATTGTTCGCTGCAGGGCGAGGCGGGCGTTGTGGTGCCCCAGGACGGGTACCTCAAGAAGGCCCAGGAGCTCCTGCACAAGCACAACGCTTTGCTGATTTCGGACGAGGTGCAGACGGGCCTGTGCAGGTGATCCGAGGCCACACTCTCGCCCACATGCGGACCAGCGCAGCCAGCCTGCCAGCTTCATTATTGTTGCCAGTAGTAGTATGCCTCCTCTCTGCCGCCGCAGACTGTCTGCTTGCGCTTCCCGTCGCCAGCTCAGCTCAACCCGACCTCCCCTCCCCACCTGCTCCCCGCCCCTCTTCACCCCACCGCCTCCGCCCCCTCCTCGCCTCATGTTACCACCGCTGCCGCAGGACGGGCAAGATGCTGTGCAGCGAGTGGGACGGCGTGAAGCCGGACATCACGATTCTGGGCAAGGCGCTGTCGGGCGGCACCATGCCCGTGTCTGCTGTGCTGGCGGACGATGAGGTGGGCGGGCGGGAACAGGGGGTGGGAGGGCGTGTGTGGTGCCCATGCGCAGCTTCTAGGTTGGGTGGGCGGTGCTTTGTTAGTGGCGAGATTCCAGGGTGGGTGGGATGCGGCTTGATTGTGACGATGTTCGAGGGCGGGCGGGCTATGTGGCTTGATGCCGTTCAGGCGCCTACGTCCCCACCCCGGCCACCCACCTCTGTGCTTCCTGCGCCCCCCCACGCCCCGCCCCCTCACTGCCTGCTCCCCCTGCCTCTCCTGCCCTCAGGTCATGCTGACCATTGGGCGCGGGCAGCACGGCTCCACCTACGGCGGCAACCCGGTGGCGGCAAAGGTGGCCATCGCCTCGCTGCAGGTGCGCTCTTGCTGGGGTTGCGCTGTGCATGCTGTGCTGCGCTGTGCCATGCCGTGCTGTGTGATGGCAGTGTTTGTGGCGTTGAAAGGTGGCCGTTGCCTCGCAGCAGGTGCGCTCTTGTTGCGCCTGCTCGCGCCGAGGAACGCTCCTCCACCGTTGAATCCGCAAGATCAACGCACACAAGGGGTTTCCTACCACGCATGCATTCCCATGCAGGTGCTGATTGACGAGAAGTGCGCTGAGAACGCTGCGCGGTTGGGCCCAACTTGCGACAACTAACCAATTTCCGCATCGCCTTCCTTCAAAATTCTTCCCGTGCAGGTGCTGATTGACGAGAAGTGCGCTGAGAACGCTGCGCGGCTGGGCCCCATCTTCCGCAAGGAGATCATGGACATTGGCAGCCCGCTCATCCAGAACGTGAGCTTGTGTGCTTGCTTGCTTGTGTTATTGTCCTGGCTGGGAAGGCATGTTCTGTGTGGGGCAGTGGCAGCCCGCTCATCCAGAACGTGAGCTTCTTGTGTGTGTTCTGACTTGGCTGGGGAAGGGTGGTGGCGCCGGGCATCTTTCTGGTCATGGACACTAGCAGCCCGCTTATGTTGAACGTGGGCATGTCTGCT